>JANTPZ010005220.1:0-33257 GCA_025593235.1 Vachellia pachyceras | reverse complement strand
ATAAGGAACTTATTTATCAAATGGTCCCAAGTTTTAAAATATTTATCAAATGGTCCCAGAGGTGTTGTCAATTTAGCTCATGGTGTTGTCAAGGGTTGTCACGTGACAACACCATGCGCTGCATTGATAACACCATGCGCTGTATTGACAACACCTCTGGAACTATTTGATAAATATTTTAAAATTTGAATTTCCCAAAAAAAAATCATCTGCCTTCAACGCGCCTCACTGACCGGTCACAGGTAGTCAAACCCTTTCACTCGCCTGCTCCTGGACGCGCTCAATCCCCCACACATACACACATATATATAAGCAGCCGCAAACTCCAATCCCTCCACAGAAAAAAAAACTCTCAATCTCATCCACGACAAAGATACCTCAGCTCAACTACGAGTTCTCCTCTCTAACCAATTCATACCTTTTAAAAAGGACAAATAAATTTGTCTTATCTATCAGCTTCGTTCGATTCTGCGCAAAAAAAATGGTGAAGGAGATCGTTGATAAGCCCTCGGAACGAAGCGATTCTAAGTTCAGAGGGGTTCGAAAGAGGAAGTGGGGCAAGTGGGTTTCCGAAATTAGACTACCCAACAGTAGGGAGAGGATCTGGTTGGGATCTTATGACTCCCCTGAGAAGGCGGCGCTCGCTTTTGACGCTGCCTTGTTTTGCCTGCGTGGTCGCTCCGGTAATTTTAATTTCCCCGATAACCCGCCCGACATCGCCGGAGGCAGATCTATGTCCCCGGCTCAGATTCAAGCCGCCGTGGCCCGTTTCGCCAATTCGGATCATGGGACGGATCACTCAAACAAGCCAATGACCGGAGGGTTACCAGAGGAGCCTCCGTCTCGTTCACTCTCGGAAGCGACTGTTGCGCCGGCGGAATCTTCGTCACCCTCGCTTTCTGAGGTGACGGTGCAAACGGACGGTGAAATGACAGTAAACGAATCGGTGCCGGATCTTTTTAAGACGGTGGGATCGGGTAATTACGCGAATGAGTACGGGATATTCGCGGGTTTTGATGATCTAGCCAGTGAGTTCTACATACCAGAAATGCCAAGTGTGAATTACGAGGAAGAAAACATGGATGGGTTGATAATTGACGACTCATTCCTGTGGAGTTTTTAAGCATTTATGTGTGCAGATGTCGATGAGTTTCGGATAGTTTTATGATGTCCGGAACATTCACAAGAGAGGCCCTGGGGATAAACCGGAGCTAGGATTGGTCAATTTTTGGAGGACCAACCCCTGCAAATGTTTGGGAGGCTGTACTTCTTTCTTCTTCTTGGTTATGAATTGAAGTCAAACAATTTGTGCAGAGAATTAAGTCAATTCAATTCGTTTAGCTGTCCAAAGAGACTGTAAAGTTGTTTAGAGAAATATTGTGATTTTTCTGTAGACATTAATGAGTGAAATACAGTTTTATCCATACTTGAATGTGTCTTATAACTAGGTATTGGATGGGATCATTTACTTGAATGTTTCGCCTAGCATTTGCAGAGTTCAAACACATATTTAGCAGTGTTTTTCTGTAGAACGAGATAATTTTTTTTACATATTTATCTCGACTTACGTAAAGCGCAAAGCTGAGTTGATAAAATTTTGTAGAAAGGAATAAGGTGAGAGATAAGAACCAATTAACGACAGCATTAATTGAATCATCAGCGGGACTATTAAGTGCTTATTTGGGAACTCTTTGTTCCCAACGATGCACTCAAACTCAGATAAAACCATTCTGAAATTTGTAAAAATTCTTTTGAAATCTATTAAAAAACTATCTAAAAATCTGTAAATTCTTTTTAAATTTAATAATTTTTTTAAATCTGTAAACTCATTTTTTTTAATGGATTTTTAAATATATATTAAGTTGATAAAAAAAAAGTAAGTAATGTCAGTTTTAATAAAGCAATGGCACGAAGAGGCGTCATGGTGCCTCAGGCAAGGGGAGATGGAAAATGGGAGTGAGAGAAAAGGTCTGCCCTTTAATATTGGGGGGCCCACTCATTATCCCAAAAGGAAGGCATTGCATGTGTGCATTATCAATTGTCTCACACGTCAATTATCATCCCCCGGTTTTTGTTTCTTTTTTTTTTATAAATCATCCGATATCCTGGGTATCTTGAATTCATTGTCTGCTTCAGGCTAATCCGGACCCCCGACAGGAGACCTTACGGTGGTAGCGAGGTACTGATGGGACAACCTCTTTGAGGTTGTGTTAATTATCACGGCTGTCACTCCCCAGGGTTCGAACCCTCACCCTGAGGAATGCTGGTAGTAGCCCTTGCCAGATCTACCAAACGCCCATTCGTTCCAGGTTTTTGTTTCCGATAAATAGATTGTCATCCCTTATTCCTAGCCCAAATATAAACTAACTCGCCTTAAGTGTTTGCCATCTCATTCTTTCTTTTATCACACTCATGATCTGCTATTTATGCTGGCTTTGCGTCGTAAGGGTTACACATATGAACATGTGTGCGTACTCAGAGCCATTCATTTTCAAAAGGAAAAAAATTAGAGGGTGATGTACTAACAGCTTGACATTTACAAGCAGAATCAAGCGTACCGTTTTCCATTGCCATTTAGGCTGAACTGAAGGCTGCAGATCCCGTGTTGTTTGTTCCTCCATGGAGTTTCATCTTCACTTCATAATATTCTCAGTCTGGGAGTTTAGCAGTACCCATCAACGTTGTTCACGATACCTCCATTGCTGATCCTCTCCACACTCAAACAAATCAGTTTATTTCTCCTTCTTTACATTCTTTTTTCTCTATAAATATAGATATCCTCTTGTTGTTTGAGGCAATAATGTTCACTGCATGTTGGGGCGCTAAATATGAGCATCATCACAGTTGAGAGTTGAATATTAGTGCAAGCATTATAGGAGACTAAACCCTTATGACAGAATCAGCCTCTAATAGTTCATTCTTTCAATATTTAGGACTTGTTTGATAATATCGTTTCCCCAATGATATATACAAGTCGAGACAAAACCATTTCAAAATCTGTAAAAATCATCTCAAAATCCGTAAAATATCTCGAAATATATAAAATCCTCTCTCTCTCTACGAATTTGAATAGCGCTCCAGATGCTAAGACGTCTGAGGTAGTGAGTGTCAGCTTTTTTATCTTGCCCCCCAAGAATGCGTGGGAAGGATAATGAACAAATATGTTCGTTAAGGTTTTGGGCCCAAGGCCCATGAATTTGTTAGTTACTAGGCCTCTGATCCAACATTGAGATGTAGAGAGATCTGGTCCACCATTAGTTGAGGGCTGAGGTGGTTGAAAAAATGTGTAGGTTTGTCGACCTTGCTGCAGAGTGCCTGAAAACCAAAGGAGGCAGCCAAAAAAAAAAAGTATGATTGGGAAATTTATAAAGTCAACGAACAGAATCTATAGATTCTGAATTGAATTTTGCTCATGCACAGCGGTGTTGGCGTGTGGACATACAGTGGTGTTATTTGAGCACGAATGAAGATCATGGGAATTTACAAACGATGGAATGTGAGGAATACCTTTGACGGAGGAAGCTAATGGGGCAGGGACAACATGGGACATGCATGCAAGTATTGGATCATGTTGTGTTTTGTGTTTTATTATTTGTGGGAACAGAGCTCTTCACAAATCTGCACCTCACAAAAACCGTTCGCAGATAGTGGAAGATATGATGGTCCCTTTAGGGACATCAATCGGAAAATAATGCTGATGGCATCAATTTTGGCTCAGAATAAACTTTGGCGCGTCGTTCTATCTGAAGTCCCATTAATTTTAGCCTCGCTGGCTGCCACATTTACTCCATCCTATACTCAACTTATCCTTCCTTTCCTCTCATGACATTCAACTTAGTTTGGTAAAACGCAGGTGAAAAGTAAGTTTAACAGAATTTTTTTGGAAAACGAGATAATCTTTTTCATATATTTACCTCGACTTGCGTAAAAGTACTTCTTGACCGCGTTTTCAAATGGACCCATTAACTTCAATTGTAACGTATACAGCAACTCAACGAAGTTGTCGTTGTATTTGTCAGAGTTATCAATATTATACGAAAAGTTGTCAAATACTCAATAAAGTAACAAAAGCAGCGCAACGGAAAATTTTTCAACAGTATAAGGACACTTGTCAATCCATTTTGTAAGAATTGTCAATATTTTAGGAGTTTTAGTTTTTCAGGATTCAATAGAACAACATGGGCACAAAAAATGAGATGTTGTGGAAAGCATAAAAAAATTGACACTTCGTTTGCCGAAGTTATCAATACTGTACAAAAAGTTATTAACCAAATTAATGGAATAATAGATGCACCACAATGAAAAAAATTATGCCATGCCAATATATTGCATGCAATATATTCTCATTCTTTTTTATATATGAGGGGTATTCTCATCTTCTCACATGAATTCTCAAAACTTACTTACTGACAGCTATTTATTGGTCATTTTCTTTATTCATGACTTCAAATGGGATTTTGGAAAATTCAAGGAGTAGTTTTCTGTCATTTTCGCTTTAATTATTTACATCAAAATCATTTCTATAAATTATACTTATTAGAATTAACTCTAAAAAATAATAACTTGAGAAAGAGATCAACATTTTATCCATTTAAAATTAAATTTAACTAGCTCCTGAGGGTGTATATTTTCCAAAACAAACAAGTTGGGCAAAAAAGTGCGATACAGAGTCGGTGTTGTTTAGTGGGTGTTTTTTTAGGGCAACGAATATAAGATTAAAAAGTTGATTCACTCAAAAAATAGCAAATGGAGCATTGTGAATGCTGAATATAATATAAACAATGAAATGAGGACAAAACTCAACTACGACCACGCTTTTATCAGGAACCCATATTAATAATTTGTCGCTTTATTATATTCGCAAGAATAATAGTAAAAATAATAATAATAAGAAAGGTAATCCCAAGGAAAGAGAAATTATTGATGTCGCTGTGGCTTTGGATCTCAAGGAGATTTGGTTTGCTTTGTATAATATCCCCCCACCTTTGCGTTTCTATATTTAATTTTATCCTCCAGGAAAAAAAAGAAGAAATGAAAATTATAGTGGGAGATATCAATCACTGGGTGAAAGCAACACTCAGCACCAACATTTCAGTTCAACTGAGAGAGATTGCATCTAACCCACAAAACAACCTTCCCATTTGATACACACACAGATATATATATATATATATATGCAATTGGTAGAGAGAGAAAACTCTCACACTAACTGCACTTTTTTATTTTTATCTATTTATTTGCAGATATTGGATTCCTGGAGCAGTTCGAACACATAACTTGTGTACCAAAAAAAAAAAGTGGCTATTAATGAAGATATCGAATAATTTTCTTGAGCATATCACGGGTGATACCCAGCCGAGCTTAGCAGACTTTAGCATCAGTTTTTTATCTTTAATATTTCTGAAAATTTTTAATTTTAATTTCTCCTGAGAATATGTCAGCTTCATTTTAAGATTGTTAGTGCAATTTAAATTTATTTCTCAGTTGGAATTCATACAATATTGCGTTGTGCCATTTGGAACACTGTATATAATATAAGACTTTGATGGGTAAAACTTGATAGCATACTGTTTGATAAAGATGTTATATTACTTGAATATTAAAAATCAAAGTGTAATGTTATTTATCTATTTATTTTCTTCCTCATAAACTAGAACAAAGTGACGTTTTTAATAGCTTTTTTTTTAATAACGATTGGTCCTTTTAATAAAGTTGGATATTCCCATTCATAACTTTTCTAATTCATTTAAGTTTTTCACAAGACATTAATTTTGAGAGAAATAGAGTTTCATTCAACACCGGGC
The DNA here is from genome assembly GCA_025593235.1 of Vachellia pachyceras. Lineage (NCBI taxonomy): Eukaryota > Viridiplantae > Streptophyta > Magnoliopsida > Fabales > Fabaceae > Vachellia > Vachellia pachyceras. Next base: position 27,453 of record JANTPZ010005220.1, on the reverse strand, counting down.
TAATTATTTTTATTTTTAATTCATTTATAGATGTTATTTAAAGGGGTAGATCAAGTAATCTAAAGTACTTCAAAAGGATAGAGAAATACCAACAATAATAGTTAATGAAGTTATTGAGTAAAATTCCTTTAGTTAGTAATTTATAAATTAAGCATTTGATTGTTGATAGATTTGGATGGCATCATCCTACCAATAGACAAGGCTTGTTATTGTTGCATGAATATCGTTCTATGTTTCAAACTCGTGTAATAATATACAGTACCATCTTCGGGCTATAACATTTTGCATAAAATGTTAAATCACATGCACTGAGAGAGATGGAGAGAATAGATACACCCATTCTAATTAAACGTTAGGGGATGGGCATCAGCCTCCTCCGAACTCTGCATCTCTGGCCTAACTCAAAGTAGTTCAATTCGATTATGGGCGGCCTCCTCAAAAGCAATTCTCACGTTTATTGAGATAAAATTTCTTTCACATATTTATCTTGGGATTTATGTCTATTGTCCCAACGGACTATCCAAACAAGCTCTATAACTTGAGGAAATACATCTCAAATCAATCAGACCAGCCCGGTTTTTATTAAGCCGGATTGGACCGGATTTTTGAGTAATATATCTGATCAATTGGTCAAGTCCAACCTGATGTATCTCCCTGTATTTGTATACTTCGACTATCATTTATCGAAAGAATATGTTTCTCTTACCCCTCTTTTTCTCCCCTTCTAGTACGTTCTATTCTATCACATCTCATCCCTTTCATTCGTCTCTTCCTTGGCCAGTATCGCTCCCTCCTCTCTCATAGATATCTGTCTATCTGACAGCAACACCAACCAGATTGACCAATATTGCCCCTATCACCAAAACTGAAACAGGCTTGGACGATTCATCTTCATTCTCCTCCATCATTTTTTCTGCATTTATATTTCTGCAAATCATCTCTGATTTGTGTATATTATAGCAAGATCTATTGATTATTTCTTTGACTCTTCCTTGGATCTTCATCTCTACTACTTGCCTCTTGTAATCTCCTTGTCCATATTTTTCCTCTGGTGTGGATCGATACAGTTTCAACTTTATTTTTTATTTTTTGACAATAACCGTTCCTCCCTCATCTTCTATCTTTAGTCCCTACCATCCCCAGTACAAGGTCAATGCTTCTTCTTCTCTCAGTTTTTTAATGATTTTTCAAAATAATAGTATGGTTTGTTAGAATGGTCTTCTGCCTGGGGGATCAAACCTGGTCTAATCTACTGCCCGATTTTTCTTAGACCGGATCAGACCTTGGAAAATAAAATCAAGTTTAAAATGATTTCAGACCAGACCCCATACAGAGATTTAACCTGGTCTCTGGGCAGCCCTGTAAATCTACCTTCCATTTTCATTCCGAAGGAGTCAAAGTAGCAATACTTGTATGTGAGATCCGACGTACTGCTAGTATCAAACTCGTCTGACCAACCAAGTTACCGTGGTTAGTGCCACATCACCATCACATGAATGAGTTAAGACCGGTAGCTAGCGGACAGTGTCTGACCATGGGATTATTCGACAAAATTATTAAAATAGGTGTATACATCAAAATAATCAGGCTCTATCATACTATCTTCTGTATAATTACGTTATAGTGTATACACGTCTTTATACGTAAGATGGTTTTTTTTTTCTGCGAAGAACATATTTTTATTCATTAGAGGCGCTAATAATCTGCACTGAATATTTTCACTTTTTTCACAATCACTTTTTGTACCAAAAATCATGGCTTTTTTATTAGCTACTCAAACAATCTCTTCTCTTCGTATCCATTTTTGACAAAAAAATCATAATTTTTTAAAAAATATTTTTTTTCAGCTTTCAAAAGTTATTTTTTCAAAGTCTACTATCTAAAATCAATTTTACCACATTTCTTATTCTCTGTAAGTTAACGCAAACACACCTTAAAGACAATAATGAAAATTAATTGAATTATTAAAAATATGTAGTTGATAATATCTATATTATTACTTTTTTTTAATATAACTGGAGTCAATAACTAAAGCAAAACAGTACATATATATTATTACTAAAGACACAATATTGTTACCGTGCAAACAGTATCAATGATATAATATAACTCTCAATAATAATTGATAGTATAGTAAAGAGTAAGATAGAGCATGACCAGCTTATAGAAAATGACAGGAATGAATTATTAAAGTACGATGAGAGTAGGTTTGGTATTAAATTGTCTGATTTGTTGACGATAAAATAAGAATAATAAATAATGATGATGATGAACTATTCAATTCAGTCGTAACAGGACCAGGTTCGGAAGAGAGACAAAAGCCGAGTCGCTTTCGTGCCACCTCAAATTTGCCGCTACTAATTAAAAGAAAAAAAATATCGATAATAGTAGTAGTAGTAATAATAATTGAATTCAGCGTCCAAGACTGAGGAGTGAAGGGTCGCATCAGGGCCACTGGTTGTGGAAGATGCCCAGTAAGATGTGGACACCTGTGCGAACCTACGTGGGCCCGGGGCCCTCTCCCTCTTGCCCGGTTTTCAAACCATCCTTTCCCATAAGGGGACCACCATGTGTGGGTGTTGCTTTTAGACATCAACCTTATAATTCATATTCCCTCCCCTAGTAAATGTCCTTTTTACCCTTACCTCTCAATCCTCTCTTTTTCCTTCTCTCACCAAGGGCCCGTTTAGTTTGATGGAATTTAGAGGTATGGATATGGAAGTGAAATTGATTTTCATATCCATACATGTTTGGTATGATGGAATTGACTTCTATATGGAAGTCAATTCCATCAAACTTATGGATTTCTAATTCCACATGAAAAGCTTGGATTTCCAATTCCATGTTAATAATTCCATCTAAAAATTTTTCTAAAATTTTTTTAATTTGATTTAGGTAGTTTTAAAAGTTCAAAAAAAAAGATTTTTTAATTTAGAATAGCTTTTAGGTCTTTTCATCTAAAAATCATACCTCATTTTTAGGACATATCAAATATACTTTTAAACCTCATTTCCATTTCTATTTACACATCCACATCCATATACATTTCCATATTCATATCTATCAAAATGAATTCTGCATACCAAACGAGACGTAACTAAAATCATTTATAGTATGCCACTTCATTCTCTTTATGCACCCACCTCCTATGTTTCAAAGAAATAGGATATACTTTGACCGTAGACATATGATACAATGATATGTTGTTACTCAGGTGGTGGTGGACTGAAAGAGATAGGTATAGTTCATAAGATTACTGCACAGCTTTAATTCTCTCTCCCAAATCCTTTACTAGGCATCTCAATAAATGTTCAGTTTTTTTCTTTTGTTTTATAAAATTAATTTTGTGAATAGAAAGAATATCATTTCAAAATCCTTTTTTTAAAATAAAGAGTGAATATTAAACATTCGTCTCCCGGGTTTGCTCAATTCATGATGGAGGTTGGCAATCCATATGGCAATATTTCTCATCAATTATTTAATGCTCCTTCCATTATTTTCTATAAAATTTAAATGCAAGAGTTGGAAAAATGATTTACTTTGATGATAAATTAAAAGCTAATATTCTTTGGCTATCAAATCTATAACTTTTCTTTTAGGTAAAACATACTTATAAATTGTACGTAGGAAAGAGTTTTCATAACTAAGCGGTTATCACGTGCATGTTTACTAAAGTGTTGAAAAATTATATTTATACAAGTTGAGATAAAATTTCTTTTACGTATTTATTTTATAGACCATAAATTATGTTGGAAAAGTAACTTAAACCGCTAATCCAAACACTACAAAAAAATGATATATTAGTAGCGGTTTTTCCATGAGTTTGTCGCGGTTATAACCCCCACAAATACATATTGCAGTGGTTAGCAAAACCACAGCTAAATTCACCGTAACAAGCCAATTAGTAGCGGTTAATGAGAACTGTTGTTCACACAGAAATAACCGCTACCAAATTTTGCAACGAATATTTTGTAGCGTCAAAAAACCACTGCTAATATAGCCAAAAATGAAATTTGAAATATTCCCTTCATTATTAGCAGCGGCTTTATAATCGCTACTAAGTCTGCACTTCAAATATTCCCACCTTTTTGGGCCATTTTTGAAATTTGAAATTTTCCTCCATTATTAGCAGCGGTTTCATAACCGCTATTAAGTTGACACTTAAAATTTTTCCGCCTTTTTTGGCCCATTATTTGTAGCAGTAAAAAATCGCTGCTAAATTTCAGTCAAACGTTAAAAAATTTCCCTCCAAATTTACCCTCCCTTTTCGGCCACTGTTTTTGTAGCGGTCAGAAACCGCTGCTAAATGTAATTAAAAAAATAACATTAAAAATCACTTACATATGTGACGGTTGTAGAACTGCTACTAAATGTGATAAACGTTTAAAAAACAAAATTAGAAAGCATTATTTATTACTTTATAAGATTTAATAATAATGTTTAAAAATTAGTAACATTATTAGCAAAATTAATAATAATATTAAAAAATGAATAAACATAATTTATATACACAACGTTTATAACATAAAAGCAAAATATCAAAACAACATAAACAAAGATAAAAATATAAAACTAAATATCTGAAAACAATGTTCTAATTAAAATAAAATACTCTACACATAAAATTTACCAACACCGCGCAAAGATTGAAATAATGAGAAGAAACCTACAATTTGAAAACATGCGGTTAATGTTGTAATTTTCAGTGGTTTTTACGTTTAGCAGCGATTAAGCTTGCTGTAATTTGCAGCGGTTTTGAATTCAGCGTTGCTTTTTTTTGCAGCGGGAAGGGGGCTTTTTATAGACGGTGAATTAGCAGCGGTTGTAAACAAATTTTTGGAAATCGCTACTATAACCGCTGCAAAACTAAGGCTACTAATTGACAGACTCTTCGTTTTTGCAGCGGTTATTATTGAAAAAACCGTTACAAATTCCGATGCAAATCAGTAGCGGTTTATTTAATAGCGACAGTAATCGTAGCTAATTTTGACCTTTCACTTTTGCAACGGTTTGCATTTATTAGAACCGCTGCTAATGTTTTGACGAACTGCTACAAATAGGACACTTATATTGCCATCGCCCATTAGTAACGCTTTGAACTAAAACCGCCACCAAACTCATGATTATGAGCGGTTTGTTAAACCGCTACTAATTGATCGTTGCTAAATACCATTTTTTTTAGTAAAACGTACCTAATACACATTATTACAAATTTATTTTGAGAGAATTAATACATGACTATTACAAGTAACCAATTTTACAAATTTACTTAATATCTAAAAATTAGTTATATAATTTTTATAATATAATGTAGTATCCTACACGAGCCTTGCTTCAAGATATAAGGTCTTTTATGAAAAACGATGAAGTGGATATTAAGTGTTTTTTTTAAAAAGGCCCTGATGATTGGAATAGTATCATTTGTAGGTTGAACTGAAAGGTAATTTAAAAATTTCAAACTAAATTTTAAAATATCAAGAAGCTTAACTAATATCAACTAAATTTTCTAAAAAGTCTACATGACTCAGTTTAGTATGCTTTATAAAAAGGTACAGAAGGAGTAATCATTTCATCACTTTTCTCAATATCAAGTACAGAATATTAAAAATATAAAAAAATGAATATATGAAAGGGTTGGGCTGCTTTTATGAAGAAAAATGGCAGTAAAGCTTTTTTAAAAAAGAAATACCAACTCTGCAAATAGAAAAGGCGACTGGCAATTTCCAAAAAAGAAAAAGGAAAAGGAGATGAATGGAATAGTGAGTAAGTGATTAATAATGAGAGAATATATAATAATGCAGGTGGGGACAAAAAGAAGGGGTAAAGAAGTAATTTGGGGCAGAAAAGGACGTTGATAAAATAGAGTAAAGGGAGGGCCAAGCTTGAGGTCGGAGTCGGACATGTCGCGTTCGAAGCCAAAACGCGGGGCTTCTCCTATTTCTGGAAAAGATGAACCGACCCGATTATATTTGTTTAAATGGAGGGTCAGACACATAACTTAGTATAAAAAAAAAAGGAAGGAGGCAAACCTAAAACGAGCCCTCACCAAATCATTTTTTATTTTTATTTTAGATATTATTTATTTTTCTTATATTTAATTCGAAGGCTCAAGAGAAAATCCTTTTTAAATTAAATATTTATTTTTAAATTTATTTTCTTATCAATCATGTACCACGTAAAAATCCAAAAACGTGAAAAGAAAAAATTGTTCAAACATAATTCTTCTTATCATTTATCTAATCCGTTATATTATAACAAATTTCCATTTTTTTTAAATTTTAAAAGAAATTCTTTCAAGTCAAAAACTCATTTTTAGTTATTGTATGTGCTATACAAAGGCACACGTATACATATTTTCACATTTTAAATTTTTATTCTTTTCAATTTCAATATCTTACTACTTGTCAAAAATCAAATCAAAATTATATTATTTTAATTTGATGTATTTAAAATAGTAAAAATACGTTAAATATACTCTGACGGGCTTATGACCCACGGGTTGGTTCGTGATTAAAAAGATCAGGTAGCAAGTTGTAAAATTGGAGAATTAATATAAAATTTTATTCTACTATTTTATTTTTTACATTAGTAACATTTAGACATCCTCTTACTTATAATTATGAATATTGTAAGTACTATTAAAAACAGTTTTCATATCTAAGTAATGAAATTTTCGTTTATAATGTATTATTATCGTAAATTTATTTTTTAATTTAATTTTAATATTATAACGTTTTAAATTAGAAATTTTATTTTTTAAATTGAAAAATAAAAACATTTTTTTGTTAATCGGGTTAAAAGCTCGTGACTTAATCAGGCTATTAGCTCAAAAGTCGGGCTTAAAAAATCAAACAGGCATATTAAAACGGATCGATGATCGACCGATTTAAACCCGTATCGCTGAAGGATCGTTCCAATTCCCCAATCTTGAGTTTTTTCTCCGTCGCAGTGGGCTATGTGCTTCCCATAATCACTGTCTCTCAACACGTGTTCCTTCATCCAACGGCCATCCTTTGTCGGAATCTTTCTTCCCCCCTCCCAACGGCCCCGATCCCCACATTCTGTCTCAATCATTGTTTAAGCCCCTGGGCCCCACGCTGACCCCTCTCCCCATAAATTAATCCACTTCGCTTAACCCCTAATTAATAATCAAATCACAATTGAATTGAATTAATCACACCATCATTCTATAATTAATCTCAATTAAAAAATTAATTGCTGGCTGTTTCACTGGCAACCCTTACTTTATTCCCCCGCATAATTCCAAGCAAAAACCAGGGGCTTCCTCTACCCACTCCATCAATTCCATTCCTATTAAACACCTACCAGTTCTTATAAAGACGCCCCACAATCCCACGTTTTCTTCATAATCTCGACTCACACTCACACCCTCCTCCTTCTTCTCCTCCAAATTCCCAGTATGTTGGGCAACAGGCCTCGTCCGATGATCGGCAAATTGTCTGAGCTGCTGATCTCCGGCGCGCGTGCCGCCGCGCTCATGGACACCGCTGGCAGCCCGAGAGGTCCGTTGGACATGAGCGTCAAGATGCAGTCACCCAGGGGGCTGAAAAGTTACGATCTCGGCGGTGTTGGTCTTGGAATTGTGGTGGCTCTCAATAAGTCTGGCGAACCCGGTAGGGAAATTTTGCCAAAAGCCGCAGTCTGCGGCCCGGGATCGACCCGATCGGAGCCGATCCCCGTTAGGTCCATCAAGAGCCCAGATGGGATTCACGGCGGCGTGAATGAAATGGAGGTGGGAAGCTTGGAGGATTATACCTACGTGACTTGTCATCTACCTAACAAGATCTTCACTAAGGTTTACTACGGTGGTGGTGGTGGTGAAGCCGAGAATTTGAGAATTGGATATAATGAAAATATCAAATCCAACACATGTAATCCCAAAAGAACTAACCCAGAAAGCGTCTGTGAAAGTGAAACAGAACCATCTTATCCCACCTCCGATTTCCTCAGTTCATGTCACCTGTGCAGAAAGAAACTCCATGGCAAAGACATCTACATGTACAGGTACTTACCTCACTTAAAAATCCTTCGGAAAAAAAAAGCAACCCTAAAAACAAGCATGTTTCATATATCAATTCAAATTTCTTGATTATGGTTGTGACCGTTGTGGTTATGTTTGTTTACAGAGGAGAGAAAGCGTTTTGTAGCCCGGAGTGTCGTTCAAGACAGATGATGATGGACGAGAGGAAAGAGCAGTGTAGGTCAGAAGCATCAAGGTCTGGGGAAGTGTCAAGCTCTCCATATAAAAGAGACCAAATATTTTCAACTGGGATTCTGGCCCTCTGACCTTTGAACACACACATATATATATATATATACATGCCTCTGCCTCTGATGTTGGGAAGCCATGGAAGATAAACCAGAGACTGATGCTACTATATATATATGAATATATGACCATCTAAGTACATAAAATACGACTATACTAGTAAATTACCATCATCCTCGGGAGAATCGAGAAGGATTGATGGTAAGCCAAACGAATTTTTGATCGGAGGAAATAATAGATATTCTGATGTCTAGAGAATTATAAGGATTTTTTTCTTTCTTTCTTTTTTTTTTTTTCATTTTGAGCTATCCAGTTGCAGAAACTAGTGAGCCTGGGTTCTGAGTTTCACGGATCTTTGTTATGTTTCCGTGTTTCTTCCACTTCGTCTTTTCTGTCGAAGTTTAATCATCTCAAATCATAGCATCAACTGTGGGATCTTGAGATGACACAATGAAAGAACTTCTAGAAAGTGGAGGAGCCTGTGTATGGCTGGGGAACTTTTTTCCCAAGAGAATTATTACAGTAATTCAGCTATAACAATATCATATTTATTCACCAGTTAGCTAGATTTTGAAGAGACACTTTTAAATGGATTCCATGGATTTATAAAAACAAATTAAATCAAGCTGAGAAGAGAGGGGGATGCGAATAAGTGAATAATGTTAAATTCATCTATTTTTTTTATTAGAAATTAGAAGTAGCATATATCTCCTAAATATTAATCACTTTGTAGTTCATGATCCAGTGGCATGAAAGTCACGTACGTAAGCAAAATTGTCACACGCTTGATCTTACCTATGATCCCATATTATCAACACATGCCTCTATAATTAAAAATGGAGTAGAAGAAGCTGCCTATCTGAGTTAAAACTGAGTTAAAACCCCTACACTAGAATCAATAAAAACTTGGAATTCGGTGTAATTAAATAGTTCTAAGTAATAAACATGAGAAATGAAGGGGTGTTTGTTTTTGTTTTTAAAAACTTTTTTTTAAAGAATAAGAAAACAAAAAACTAATTTGTTTTTTAAAAAAACAGAAAACCGTTTTTAAAAAATAAAAAAAAAAGTTAGTTGTTTTTTTATTTTTTTCATGAGAATTGAGAATTTCTTTATTTTTGTTTTTAAACAAAAAAGAAAATCGTTTTTATTTTTGTCCATTCAAAAACTTGAGTTATCATTAAGATTTCACCCTTTAATTAGGTACGATTTTTTTCAAATATATATTTTAAAAAAATCATTCAAACAAATTTTTTATTATTTTCTTTAAAAATTGTTCTTAAAAAAGTTTTATAGAACAGTTTTAAAAATAAGAAAACAGAGAAAATAGAAGCAAACAAGCCTTACTTATGAGGGAGGTCATAGAAAATAATAAATGAGAGAGCATGTAAAATGGAGGACAGAAAGTTGAAGGTGGATGGAATTAAAGAGATTGATGAAAAGGGGGAAGTGAGTGGAGGGCTGTGGGGTCTGATGGATGAAAGCAAGAGAGTGGAGTGAGATGGGGAATCCACTAACTAGTGATGAATACAATTTTTGGATGTAAAGAGATTAGAGAGAATTAAATGGGAAATTTGTAATAAAGTTCTAAATAGAAGAGTTAATGGATAAAATATTTTAAAGATTTGAGTGTGTGCTTGGGAACTCCGTTGGAAGAAAGGAATTCCGTTGGGAGAAATGAGTTTACAGATTTTTAGATGGTTTTGTGGATTTTAAAATGGTTTTTATGAATTTCAAAATGATTTTTAAAGATTTTAAGATGGTTTCATGTCGCCTTGCATACACCGTTGGGGAACGAAGTTTTCAAACAAGAACTCATAAAATTACAATAAGCTGTTAAGAGTAACTGTTAAGGTTGTCATTAACAACCTCATCGCCTTCATTAACAACCTCAGTAATGAATCTTTAAAACATTTTAATCATTAATTCTTTTATTTAGGATTTAATTATAAATTTTTGAATTAATCTGCAATGTGGGGCCTCACATTCATATACACACATATACTTTTTACACACAACCTTTTTTTTTTGTATGATTTTCCTGGAGGCATCTGTCGCATCCCCACTTGTTCATCACATTTATTTCTACTCACATCACTTTCATATATAACTCCTTCTTCCCTCTCTGGTGGGCAATGTTAATTGACTCATTTGATATAACATATGATGTTTTGATTTTCAGCATACCCATTATTTTTAACAATGAATATCACAACCTTCTACATGTTTGCTTATTTGCTGCTATGCGTATGATAAATGTTCTGAAAATTCATTAATTTTGATTCATTTTGTGAATTTTTTCATCCAATCCTGTTCAAAAAGAATTGCTAAAAAGCATTTTATTGCAGAATTTATTGTCTAAACATACCTGAAATTTAATCGAGGATTCATGTACAGCCTGTTTTTAGTAGGTAAAATTATTTTTCAAATATGAGGAATCTATCATCATCTTTACAATATATGTAAAATGAAATACACACACCATTGAATATTTGTTGTATACAATTGAAGAAGAGTCGTACTTACATAAAAACTCATGTATTTAATTACTTTCAGACAATAAAGTTTGTAATTTTTATATTTTTTCCCGCAGTTTTCCATCTATTTATCGACACAAAAGATAAGTTAGGATATTGGAATGACAAACTCTATTTTTTTTTGTGTCTATGTTTTTTTGTACAGACCCCACACGACCAGAGTCAGAGACACAGTGAACTAAATCTATTTATTTTATAGGGTGAATTTTCCTTCCATGTTGCTATACAGTGACTTGAGAGCAGTAGCCTGACAAAGTGGTGCTGTGGTTTTTCAATTACAATACTTGCCAGTACCATTTTATGAATTTTGGAGCTATACAGAATATAAATTTGTGTGTTTTGAGAATTTGTTGAGATAAATGAATTTAATGATTTCAATAAGAATTTACAGAATTCACAAAGAATTTACAGATTTTAAAATAGTTGTACGAATTTTAAAATGATTTCATCTTAATTTACGTACCTTGTTGAGAAGAAGTTTTTCCTAAACATGCAATTATTTATCTGTCTCATAAGATCAAGTTTTACTCCCTTAAATAGGAAACACGGTCTTCAGTAATTAAAGAAAAGGAACAAAGTTGTTCAAGTCGAATAGTTCAAGTACAAATATAGTTCATCATGGGTGAGTTTGGGAAAGCTTCTCAACACCCTAAAAGCATGTTCAACAGTGTTTTCCCGTAAAATGAGATAATCTCCTTCACACATTTACCTCGTAAATGATAAAAGTACTTCTCCATCATTTTACCAAACGGATTCCATGTTTCATGAGTGTCGATTTTTATTCGCTGCACGATTTCAATAAGAAAAATTAAGATTAGCTTAAGAACTCGGGAAGCGAGCGCCTTTTCAATTCATAGTGAATGAAGTTGCTTTTCACTTTGCTCTTCTGCTTTATTAATGTTGAACACCAAAATTTGATCTCTCGGCACAAATACTGAGTTTCCAAGCAATATAGTATGAGCCAACTTTATTACACATGAATGAGAATTTCATCATTTTTACGAGTTTCATCAGCTAATCGGGTGTGGGAAATACATGAATCTATATAAGTTGAAAACTCAAGTTTCCTCTTGATGGAGATGAAAAACTAAAATTGAGAGCACAAAATATCAACTGAAATTTGAATTAGCAGTATAAACTACTTTTTCAACATAATTTATAATATACGATGTATGCAAAAAAATTTTATCTTGATTTTTCTGAATATGTTTTTATAATGCCAATCCAAACATAACCTCTACATCAATTAATGCTACGTTTGGTAGCATGGAAGTGAGTTGATGGAATTGAAATTGAGGTGGGAAGAGAAAATTAAGTCTGTTTGGTAGGAGAGAAGTGACTTATATGGAATTGTCACTTCCATCAAATGTGGGAAGTGGCAATTCTCACATCCCCATGAGAACTGAGATCAGTTCCATGGAACTAAAAATGTGGACCATTATACCTTTGGAGAAATTTGGTAATGACGGTGGCAAGGAGGGAGCGTAAACAGTGATGGATGACAACAGACGGTTGACAACGATTGATTGACGGCGGAAGGCGATGGAGGACGACAGTGAACACAAACTGGCGGAAGGCGTAGGATGACAACTGACGGTGGAAGGCGTAGGACAACTTACAGCGGAAGGCGTAGGACGACAGTAAACTCAAACTAGCTAGGAACGCGACTCATGATGCAAACTCCTCAGATTTACGGCGGTTGACTCACGGCATATGACAGCGATCGACTTACGAAGGAAGGCAAGCTCAAACTGGCGTGGGACAGAGATTGACTCATGATGCAAACTCTAACTGGTGAAGAACTAATAGAAAACAATAAACCTGCAAGCTCAAATGGCGTAGGATAGCGATCAACTTACGGCGGAAGGCGTAGGACGACGGTGACCTGAAGCAATAAACCTGCAAGCTCAAATGTTGTTTACTATTTCTCTCATATCTACCCACCCATGATGCAAGCTTCTCGGATTTGCTTTCGCCGGATGAACAAAAGAAGAGCTGGCCACCCACAAGTCGCTGGACGAATGCAATATATTTGCAGGGAAGAAGATGACCTCCACTGGCTCTCAGATTTGCTAGGGAAGAAGACGGCGTTTGCTAGGGAAGATTTTTTTTTGGGTAAAAGGAAATTTTTTTGTGGTGGAGGGTATTTTAGTATTTTTGGAAGAAGGGAAAATTTAATTTCATAACCATTTCTAACCTACCAAACAAACTTTAAAAGTCCACTTTCACTTCCACTTCCATTTCCATCAAAATCATTTCCATGTACTAAATGGGGCATAAGGGATCGTTTAGATCTTTAAATGTAATTTTTGGATACAAATGAGCAAATTACAAGTATAAAAGAGTTGTTTCTACACGGTACTCTTCAAATCCTAAATGCATAATCATGTTAGTATTGCAAATTACACTATAAAAGCTTCTTACATTTGGGGCTGCATGAGAGTTGCTGTAATTTATTAGTAAAGAATCTCAACATGCTGTTGTAATTCCCAACCATAAATGCAAAGGGTCAAAATCAAGTGTAATGAAGTCACCTTTTGTGTGGTCCCTCCATGGTTGCTTTTGCCCCGTATGTCTTCTTGTCACAAAGCATACTTCATGGAGGAGTACGAAAAAGGCACATCTCACACAATTTAAAAAAAAAAAAAAGTTTAATGTACAAAACATCCTAAATTAACTTTAGAACATTCAATACCCTTAAAAGTATTTTTCAGCAACCGGTGTATTAAAACGATTTTTTTCCCACCCAACATCATGAATTTTCCCATTAACACTATCAATTTACTCTGAAAGAAAATTCAGTGTAGTTTTTTTAAGGCCTACATTATTTCTCACTAATGCATACATTACAAGAAAATATATGCAGGTTTTACAAAAGACTGGAGCCATATAACTTACTTGTCATCCAAATTGGCATGGGACAAACAGACAGATAAGGGTATTGGAACTTGGCAAAAGGACACGACCATAACTTAATTACTGATAGTACATATGGCGGATTCTGATCCACCCATTATGAACACTGAAGCCGTATCAATATTCAAATTAATACTTGATATCATTTGGTTATAACAGATGCAAGAATGTTTTATCAGGATGCCTTAACAGGAGGATTCTGATGAATAAAAGCAGATAAATGATATTTTGACAGGCTTGCCAAGCAGAATGTCTCAGATCCGAAGCCTTTGTTTCCTTGAAGGCGGGAACCTCAATATCTGCAATGGTTCCAGCAGCAACTGAAGAAGTAAGCTTGCAACCGATTTTATTGTCAACCAGAATTGCCAGATGGTAAATTTTAAGTGATGCTAAATGTAAGAAGAAAATAACAATATTTAAGCTTTACCATCCCATTAATTACAGTGCCACAACTTGAAGCAAAGATACAAGTCATCATAGATCTTGCACCTCCCCCCCAACCCCTGGTTTGTTTTGATGGATAACAGTACAAGAGACAGTGAATGGAGAAAAGAATCCCCTCCCTGTATCATGGGGTGATGCTCATATACACTTTGATACAAAGGTATCTCAAATCACTTTGAACTTGAAACTAGTCTTTTTTTATGCTTTAGAGCCTAAAAAATTTCATATCGCGAGAAGTGAGTTTCTCAAGATTTAAATTTGTATTATCCTCTTTTTGGAATGAGGCTACTTGTTAAATTAACTAACAGCTTGTCGGTAATTCTAACCTTAGTTTGTTAAGCTATAAAAGGTTTGACTCTGTTAGATCCAATAGTTGATCGAAGGATGAATTGAATCTTTTTTTTTTTATACAAAAAGGTTTAGGTGGGTTTGGCACCAGTCCCCCACCAAGGCCAGGGCACGGCCCCAGGGCTCTTTGAGCGCTTACAAGGGACTTACGAGAGCGCCTACCAATGAGGTCTCCCCGTCGATCAAAGGGTTCGAACACACACCCTTGTAATCGGGGTGGAAAGATCTTAACCAACTGTGTCAAACTTTATTGACAGGATGAATTGAAATTAGTTGGGAGATACAAATCCAAGAACGGTAGCTACTCTAAGGTCCACGGGTTGATTACTGGTTGGTCTTCCCATCTTAATTGACTGGACATTTGCTCAGATTGTTGCCAAGGGAAAACATGGTCCGCTGCTATAAAAATAAATGGTCCACAAATTCTTCGCTCTCAAATAAAACAAGCAATCCCGGCCCATTGGCCCGTTACTGTTTAAATAAATAAAGTGCTTGTTTGAAAACACTTAACTCTCACCCAAAAGTATGTTCAACAGTGTTTTTCTGCAAAACGAGACAATTTCCTCTATATATTTATCTCGACTTGCGTAAAAGTACTTCTCTACCGCTTTACCAAACGGACCCAAAATTTGGTAGACCGCAAAATTCACAAAATGAACGTATTTGTGAACGGAAAGGAAAGGCTAACCTAACGAACCCCTCCAGGGGAACGTGTGTTCCTCTCAAATCCTTTAGTTTTTTTTCCGTCCGGTTTTCAGAGTTTCATCCTGACTAATGTGGACCTGACCTGCATCGCGCACATAAAAATGATGGGTGAGTCTCTCAACGGTGGCTACTGCATACACAAGGATTGGAACTCAAGACCTTACATAAGTAGGAACAAGCTGCTTACCACTAGATCCAACCAACCGTTGGTTCAAATCCTTTAGTTGAGATAAACGCTGATTATACCTTTTCCTTTGGACTAAATATTGAAAGGATTCTCCAGAGAAAGAGAAAATGGTATTGAAAAGAAAGGGAACTGGTTCAGCTCTACAGCAAAATGAAATAAACTTATCATTCCTTAGAATTTCCCTTTTATGAACGATGACCCCAATGATAGAACTAAAAAGGGTTAAAGCTGTTTTTTTTTTCGGGGGAATAAAAATGAGGCTCTGGTGTCAGTAATGTCGCTACTTAGTGGGCTGAGTAGGAGCATCGTCTAGTTTATGTTTGCTTCTAATGAATCAGTTTAAATCCTGAGCTGGGAGAAACCGAACTGTTTGCAAATTACTCTGGAAAGTGGAAACCGAGAACCCTATCCCCATTCCTGATTCCTACCCATCTCTGCTTCTAGCCATTTTACTTGCTATGTCGTCTCTGCTTCTGCCTAAAATACTTTTCTAGTGCAACTAATATCCTTAAATATTTTGTGGTGCACTCAACATTCTGAAATATTTTTTTAAGTTAATTTAACACTATAAAGTTTTTTTTGGGTACAACCAATACTCTAAAATATTTTTTAGATGTATCTGTAAACTGAAAATATTTTTTAGTATATCCAATACAAAGACATAAAAAAAGTTTACAGTGTTGGGGTATCTGAAAAATACTTCAAGGTAATAAATGCAACATAAAATGTTTTAGAGGACTGGTCGCACATTAACACTTGAAACAATTTACTCTTGTTGAAAAAAAAAAAAATCTCAAACAAATGGATGCTTCAAGGCTTCAAGCCTGCAATCACTCGAACGAACTAGACTATTCCCACCATTATAACATTTTTTCTAACCATGCAATGCATTGGTTTAAAGTTTTAACGATTTTTTTGGTAAACAAGTTTAAAATTCAAATTAAAATACGAAAAGAAGTGGGGGAATGAGATCTGGTAGTGATTGAAAAAATAGACGCCCCGAGCTCGATATAATTCACATTTTTTTCGTAACTTGCAAATAGTGAATAAATATATATATTATATTTTTCCCAGCCAATAAACATATATAGGAGGACTCATATTTTACAAAATCTAACTAAAGATATGAGGCAACTGGAAGAGGCTTATGTTCGTGGGAATGAAGAAGAGAAACAAGAAATGAGGCCAATGAAAAATAATTTTAAAACCCAAGTATTTCAGTACATGATACAAGGAGATGTCTAATAAAAGTATGAAACAAGTAATTAATGCAATCCAATATCCAATAGTCAGATCTATAAAAGGGCCAGATGAGCCCAAGTCAGTAGTATAGCAAACAGTGGGCTTACACAAAGGCCCATCAAAGATATTCTAAAGTGTACTTCCGAAAGAGTCAAAATTATGCGGCCGGGATTATCAGTTTTGCGGTGATTTAGCAGCTATACCCAGCCATGGCATTGACTCTACTGGCTTGCTAGGACCCACCGTGGGTTTGCTTGTTTGATAGGGTGCTTTGGCAGCAATTCTGTAAAACACAAGATAAAAAAACTACATCATCAAACATTTGTCTCAAAACAACGTCATCAATCTACAACAACTGACTCTAACAGCTCTTGTTCATTAGTGTTGTGTATATCTATTAACGACTAGCCTGGATCTACCAAGAATTTTATGACTTAGGAACGTTGCTTTGTCTTTAGATTGCTTACCTATCCTTTCTCTTCTCCAAGAACCGGTGAAGTGATGCGTTACGCATGATAGGTAGATCTGCAAAGAGAGGAAAAGTGATGATCATCAGCGCATCATCCATGAAACAATTCTTTTTTAAGGTCTACAACAAAATATTGATCAAAAGATTATACCACGAGTGACAGGTCTGGACGGAGCTTGAGGACGAGGAGTGAGTGAAGCGCTTGGATCAGCAGAGGCTCCGACCAAATTAGCAGGAAACGAAGGTGCGCTCTGAGCAAAAGTGTAAACAGAGGCGCTCTGACTTTGGCAGTTTCCTTTGTTCGCAAAACACATGATCTCCTTGGCTTTGTCGGCCGGAAAATCATCGAAAACGATGACTTGTCCGGCATAAAAGATTGTCAACTGTGGAGCTTTAGGATCCTTAGGAACACTGCAAATCATGGAAGAGATCATCGATTAAGGTCCCGGCAATTTTCCATGCAAAGTTCATTAGAGAGAAAAGCGTAGAAAATCTACGATACCTGGAATTAAAGAGTAAATCCTGCGTTGTTACAGTGTTTTCCTTGGCTGGAAATAAGTCCATGGTTGTCGCAGTCTGACGAGATGCTTCAGTTGACCCTGTAAAATTTTTAGATAAGGAAACCTTTATGAGAAACCAACCGTTTACGATGCACCAAGCATCTTTTTGACCAACATGCAGCAGGCTTCTTAAACCACAGAATAAAAATCCTGTGCACGATTTCGACATGTGATTTTATATTCACGGGTACGGGAACCACACCAATGAGCGTGTATGCGCCCGAAGAAGGGAGGATTGAGCCGTGATTAACCAAAAAATAGATCTCCACTTAATTGATAAAATACCGTGTTTGCAGAGTAAAGTCTGGGAACGGAGGAGCAACAGAAACGGAAAATGGAAGCATGCAGAAAGAGGCAAGAGACAAAAACAGCTTGCTTTCAAGTTTCACTACAATTCCCCCCCATCGTTTCAAACAAGCAAGGGGGCAATGAATAAGAAAACAAGAGATTCAAAATCAAAAACCAAACTTTTCCTTTAACTCGCTTTTCCGAGGAACCAAACAGAGAGAAGAGGGGAAAAAACAAGACGGGGAAGTATAGAGAATGGAATCCTACCAATTGCTTCAGTGGTGCGCGATATCCCGAGGGTAAGATCCCCAAAGCTGCCTTTCTCCTTGAGGTACTGACTCAGGAGGCTGCAGGTCTGGGAGAAAGAAGGCTTCTCCGGCAACTTGGCTTGCTTCTGGCCGGGAAAATCCGAGGGGCTCGACATTTGGAGCCAAATTGAGGGAGAAAAGAGGCGATTAATGGTGAGAAAGAGTACACAGTGTGGAGAGAATTGAAGAAATCAAAGGTCGACGACGTGCGAGAGCCTTTGAATTTGAAGTTGACAAGCAGGGACGTCGGGAGGGGGAAGAGAGAGAGGGCTGAAGTGTTTGTGTTTCCAATGAAGGAATCTGGAAATATAATAGGCCAGCGAGAGGCGGAACTATTTTAATTAAATACATGAGGTAGGGTTGTGGAAGCGAATGGGTTTTTTGTAATTTAATTTAAATATTTATAATATATTTTTGTCGGGGGAATTAAAGCACGGGGAATGCGTGGGGGTTGTTTCGGTGTTCCTTTTTCTTGCCTCCAAAATTGCAGTTGTCCAAGTCCACCACGTAACCTTTTGTTTATTTTTATGCAATTATTAGTTGGTTGTTTTGGCCAGCAAGTTCACTGTACACCGTCGACATTACTTTACTATTTGATTCACGCCTCTCTCGTGTCGAAATTCACTACTTATTCCACCACGTGGTCTTTGCTTCCTCCAAAAGGAAACCGCTCTAGTTACTCTCCTTTTCTGCACCTCCTGTGCATTGCGTGTGTTTTAAGACTTTCATTATTAATCAATAATTACATATTCTTAATTAACATTATGAAAAATTCTCAATCGCTAGTGGCCACAGTTTAATACAATTGATATAAAATATATTTTTTTAACTATATCTTAATATAACAGAAAGAGAAGGTGCGTGAATTAAATTAGTTAAAAATATTTTGATTATCGTCTCTTGTTGTCCTGATAAAGGTCAAGCATGCCGTAATACTTTTTTGTCTGGTAAAAACGGTGGCAGTGTTTGAGGAAGGCGGGAGGAAACTTCGTGGCCTTAAATAAACTTCCCAAAAATTCAACACTCCTTAATTAAATGTCCGCTATGTGATTATAAATAAACTACGTAGGAGTACTTAGTACTCGACCATTAAACTCAATGGACAGACATGACGTTGAATCGTATTTTTTTAATAAAGTTAAATGGGAATCGAGATGCTTGACTCGTTCAATTGTTGGGATTTCATGTTCAGGAACAAGATCTGTGTGGGGCTCGGGTGGTCAAAGCAAATGCATGGATCGGGGACTTAAATTAATCCATCCTAATTATATTTGCGATGATGATTAGGATTTATCTGTCTTCAGGAGCGCACAGAAGTCACACGGAGGAAGGGATCCGGGGCAATGAGAAGGGAAGGAAAGCGCGTGGGATGGGGATGAGTAATGATGCGACACTTGGCATGAGGCGGTGGATGGCATCTCCGCGTTTTTTGTGTGTTGGGGGGGCGGTTGGATTGCGTTGAATATTTCTTAATTCTCGACCAATCCGAGCAGAGCGCGCGTTGAGTCCTTATCACGGGACGGCAACCAATCAACGGCGCTGAATTTCTGAATAGTTTGACAGTGTTTTTTTTAAATGAAATAATATCCTTCGTATATTTCACTTAACTTACCTAAAATTACTTTTCTACTGAATTAATCCGAACATGCTTTTTTGTAGTTTTATTTGTTGACTTCCAAGCTAGATCAATGCCTGTGGCGCCTGTTTTTAAATGTCAGCATTTAGATTCCCAGTTGTCATGTGATGTTGTGATTTTAGGAATGGTGGGAGGAGGCAGCAGGATATAAAAGTAGAAGAAGAAAACAGGTTCAAGCTCGAGAGGCCGGAAGAAACGTACAAGGCGGCCGGGGGATGAATAATGAAAGGGAGTGGGTGTACGTGGACAGTGGATGTATACACAGTTCAATATATGGTTGGAAGTTGATTTGTAAATAAATAGCTACGTATAAACGCGTTCTTAAAATTATTTAGAAATTATTTTCCCATAAAAAAAAAGAAGAAGAAGAAGGAAAGAAAGAAAAGGATGAGTGGAAAACGTGTGTATGCGAAACGCGGGGAGCTAAAAGGATAGGGTGGTTGGGATGATTCATGCCTGACGGACACGTAATGGTTCTTTTTTCATTTTTAGCAGTAATAATAATGGTGAAAAAAAAGGAATGGTGAGAATGGGGCGGGACGTGCATTTACCTATATATATATATATTGCTTTGCTCATTTCTACAAAAAAATAAAAGAAAAATAAAAACGCAGTGATAGATAGGCACTGATAGCTCAAGTTTCAATCCCATAATCATCCCGGCACGAGACGAATGAAGGGCTAGCGCTGGCTGGATATGAGTGTTGCGTTATTGAATTTGGACACATGGTTCTGAACTTTAAACAAAACATCCCAATGGCAATAATAACACGCCGCCCACCTAATACTGTTACCACATATCTAATTCCTTCACGTTGTATTTTTATATTACAAGGTGTTCATATATCCCAGCGAGAGTACAGGAGCGCCGGTGTTAGTATGGTCCAATCTGTAAACGCCTCTCTGAAATTAAACATCATCCCCACAAATGCTGCTACATACTATCGTATATCCTTCTCCATATCGCAGTGTGAAAAAAAACAGCTTAGTGATGGCATAATATAATTCTGTTCATACCTACCCCTAAATTAAAAAAAATGGGGTTGACGGAAGGCACACAACACAGCTTAACTCCGTTAACCATCTAGTATATTTTATGGTATGGAAGTTCGTTTTAAGATCACATTTACTCTATTTTGCTTCATTTCCTTAGTGAAAGTTGCTTTGAATAATCTTTTCTTTTTAATGGTAATCAAAATTACTCATTTTTTATTTTTTTGAATAAAAGAAAAAATTTAAACAAAAAGGAGTAAAAAAGAAGTTAAAGATCCCAAAACTGGCCCAGATCTTATTTAGATGATAGAAAGATAATGTTTTATTTGATCTTATTTATAAGTCACATTATTACATTTTCATGTTACTGTACAATTTTACCTTTCATTTATTTTGTGTTGACTTTACTTAAAAAGGGATAAAATTGAAAAATTGTTAAATTCTAAGATAGAGTCAACGAAGTTTAAGATTTTATATAATCTGTATGAAACATACTAAAATTTAGTTATAAATACGATGATAAAATTATATTTTAAAAATTACAAACTTTTGTGTCTTTCTTAAATCATTAAACACGCTCATACCCCCAAAAAAATCAAATTCCCTTTATAAGAAGATATTTGATTACAAAAAAATCAAAACACGCTCATACTGCTGGGGAGCAAGCGTTACCTTCTCCGGGTTCATCAAATTTAAAACAGGCCTCACAATGGATGCACCTTTTTTTGCCCCCGGTGTTGGGGGTTTTGTTGTCACCAAGGTTCATCAAATTTAAGATAGGTCTCATAATAGATATGCTTAGATTGTTATTGGTAACATATGTTTACGTAAATTGAGGTAAAACTTTATTGATATGTTTATATTGTAAGTCATAAATCATATTGAATAGTAACACTCATTATTAATTAAAATGCATAACATTTAACAGTAACATTATTATTTTCTTAAAAAGAAAATGAAAGCAGAAATGTACAATAAACATGTTGCATTCAATAGGCAACATTGTCGGCTTGCGTGATTTGGGAAAATTAAACTTCATTCTAGATAGAATTAAAGTTGATTATAGATAAAAAAAAAAAGGTATCTGCATCCAGAAATTGACTTATGCCGGAATTAGGCATAACACTGTGGCATGAATCACGAGCATTAATTTGAAAGTTCAAACACACATTACAATGTCGCTTGACCACCCCCATTTTGTTCATTTGAGATAACATTCATACATCATACGGGCGATTCGAAAGATTTTGCGCTGACTTTTCTCGTACTGTCATTGTTGCTTTTGTTCTTCTTCTCCTTCTTCTTCAATATAGGCACACACAAGATCTTCTAATAGGACCGAAGGATTTCAAAATGTACATTACTAAAATATTTAATGGTGTCACATTTTCAAATTCAACCAGGCATTTCCTGGAAGGCTCTCTCCTGTCGCTTCACCACTCAGCCTTGTTTACGGCTTTTGTCGGCTTGTTCAATTTTCTTACTCGGTCAAATATAATTAACATTTTGACAAAGTCCTTTCATACTATTTTCTTCCTCTAAACATGATTTTCTTATATTAATTTGAGGTATTTGAGATCTTCCATTTAAAATACTCACCAAACCTACATTAATGTAAAAAAAAACATCCTCCTCATCATTCAGATGGTCATAAATAGTGTGTCTTTAAAAATTCATTGAGGGAAAAGAGCTACGGTTTTCGAAGCGATTTTATGGATTTCGAGATGATGTTATAGATTTTAATATGATTTTTACATATTTTGATATGGTTTTATCTTGATTTGCATACACCATTAAAAAAAATGAGTTTCCAAACAAATTGATCATATTTTGTATTGAAACGAAGCGCGCGAGTGTGGTTAACGATCGAAGCTGGTTAACTTTGAGGGTATTATCGTGAATTTAGTGATTTGAGCAATTACAAAAAATGAGACACCCAGCACAAATTCCTTAACACGTTGTATAAATTTATTATCACTTTTTTATTCAAATAGTTATAATAAAATTGTCTCTTGTATATGCATGTATTAATTTTTTTTTTGTTTTATGGTTCTGGGTCTAATACAAATCACGGCTCCAGCTTCGATAAAACGCAACCTTTGCCCCTTTTTGTTTTGTGACCTTCCACCTCTTAATTATGATTTGGCTGACTAATTAAGGATTTTAGATGAAGGCGCCAAGCGCAAGATAATGACCACCTTTTTATCATGAGAGCTATACTTAGGCTTAGTCCCTTTTTTTTTTTTTTGCGAAACTTAAGGCATTGCCAATACACTGAAATTAGGGCAAATTTCTATGGGTTTTGAGCGTTAGAACTAAAATCATTTTAATTTTTCATAATTAAACTTGTGTTAACTCTTTTTACAGTAGCAAGACCACACATCAAACAAGCTTGCCGGCTAGGCCCAGTCATTTACGCCCGCCACCGGTGATTGACGTGCAAAGAGAAAGTACAAGCTAAATTTATGAAGTGATAAATATAACCTCACCAACTGGGTCTTCTTTTTTTTCTTTCCGCCTGGCTCACTTTCTTTTAAAACAAGACTTAGTCGATATTTTAAAAAAAATTAAAGAAGAAAATTAATCGATATATATAATTTTTTTAAATAATTTATCTAACTTAAAAAATAATATATATAATCTAACAATACATATATGTATATTATAATTAAATAATTTATTTGGCTTTTTATGATTACCTCAAAAAGTTAGTTAATTTTTATATTAAAAAACAAATTTAGATGTAGTATCTAAATTTTTTTTACAAGAGATGCACCATAGATACAAATTGTTAAAGATAGGGATTAATTAATAGAAGTTAGATCTAGCGAAAAGGGCAAATCACTTACAATGTGATGAATCAACATTTAAATCGCTATTGAGAAAGATGTCTACATTTAATGTTTTGACATTATCTTAAACAAGGTTACCTATAGGAAGGCATATAGCAAAACTGCGGGAATGAATTTTAAAAGGATCATGGAGTGATGAGGAAGGTGGGTGAAGTGAAAGTCAAATAGTCAATTAATGATAAATCACATGCGAGTGTAGTTGCTAGGTTTGATCTACTGTTGACTATTCAAACAACAACGTAGTAGCACAGAGAGAGAGACCATGTCAAACAGTCCAAGTTACTGCTTGCTATTGGAATTGTTTGGTGAACTATATATGTCCACCTACCTTCTTTCCACATTTTTTTTTGGTGAAGACAGGTTTTATACTCCATCCGGTATCCAACCCTTCAGATCGACTAATCCAGATTTAGGAAACAATTCTGGGTGGTTAAGTTCCAATCTCCTCCCAATTGGTTCTGTGGAGGGTTGAACCGTAATTCGCTCTATCAAGCTCAGCTCTAATCACCATTGAGTCAGGAACCGATTAGTTCCTTTCCACATTTTAAATATAACTTATCTATATAGATTGAGAAAATTATTAAGTTTATTACTTATTAAGCATGTGATATTTTTGAAAAGTGATATCCATCTCTAATTACTAAGCGGGCAATAAAAATGAATTATTAATAAAAAAATAATGACTACAGGTGATATAAGTTAATACATTTAGAGCTAAAATAAACTTCTTAGATGAGAAAAATGACCCAATCACAAAAATTAGTTGGAGAAAGGACCGATATTGCAGAAACAGGAAGGGGGAAACAGAATGATAGAAGATGATAAGAAGATTGAGGAAGTTATATTGCAAATTCTGAATCACGTCATTTCCCCCAATTAATTTGCTGATTAGATCCTTTCCCCCAACATTCCCTATGGATTTTGCGAAACGAATATTATGGTTTACGAATAAGAGTACTTGTTATACCATTGCTATTATATATTTACGAGTGCGGCAGAATAAGAATGCAAAAATATGATACTGGATCCGTTTGGTAAAGCGACGGAGAAGTACTTTTACACAAGTCGATGTAAATATATAGATAAAATTCTCTCGTTTTGCGAAAAAACACTGTTGAAAATACTTTTAAGGGTGGCAAACATGTTGCCAAACGGTGCAACTGTAATACTAATAATGTAATGCAATGGGAAATGGCCTGAAGAAAACTTATTTCAAGAGCATAAAAAATGACATCAAAGAACAGCATCAGGAAACGTAGTGAGCTCTCAGGGAATTGACGTCTATGCAGATGTTATCTCGTAAATATTCATGTAAGAAGAAAAATTTCCTTATATACAACTCCATCGCATTAGAAAGCATCTATAAAATGGAGCAAGAAAATTAATTGCAGAGAGGGAGGGGGAGGGGACTTGAACTGCCCCAAATCCCAGAAAAATGATAATGTAAATTGAAGCCCCCATTGATGAAAACAAAACACGGGAATTTGTGAACCAGACGTTACCTCAGCTCAGATATCGTAGTCTATATCTGTTATATTCTGTGAGACAGATCGCTTTACCAACTCTCCTTGCTCATTGTAACGGTCAAGATTCTCACAGGGAGCAGGAAATATGGTTCCTATTACACGACCTTGAACAAAAGCACACTGGAAGATGCGCTTCTTTTTGTATGTTGTCCCAACTGAAAAATCTCGAAATGTCACATTCCTTACCGGTATTTCTTCGCTGCCATGAATCCGAACTGGCACACGAACCCCCTGGCCATGGACGGTGGTGAAACTGAAGTCTTTTAGCACTGGTAGTGCCTGTGGGTCATACCCTGCATCTGGGTGTTCATTGTAGTCTGTCTTGACAACAACCCCCACACGGACATTATCAAATGTTAGATTCCGATAGGTTATTTCACGAACATAGGCACCTCTCCCTTTGGCTGTCTTAATCCTCACGGCGCGTCTCGATTGCCACACAAGAACATTCTCCACCGTCACATTTGATACACCCCCAGACATCTCACTGCCTATTGAGATTCCAGCACTGTTGCATTTCATTCAAGGTAAATCTCAATCAATCTATCATTTCATTATGTATCTTTTTTTGGTAGAGGAAGCTTAATTTATTTACACTTAGGTTTATAGATGTGTGGGAGTCTTATCCTTGAAACTGTCAAGAGTAAAGTTATTAAGTTAACAAATCATGTTAGATTGTGATTGTGTACAGCTGTCCAATCCAGTGTGTGTGTGTATTCAATTACACATTAATAAAATTCATTCAGTTTTTGCTTTCCCAAAAGATTGTTTCGTCACATGGTATCGAGAGCCCTCTAAACAATGTATATATATCTTTTAAATGCAGATATGATTCCACCTCGCTCCTACACACCTCAAATTCATATGGCTACGGCCACACCAGCTTCATCCCTCACCCTTTGGCATCTTCGAAAGGGTCATCTCTCTAATTCTTATATATCCCACGTGTGTGTGTATTCAATTACATATTAATAAAATTAATTCAGTTTTTGCTTTCCCAAAAGACTGTTTCGTCACACAAAACAATAGTAAGATAATAAAAGGCAAACATGAATCACAAGTGAGTTATGATTTACCTGACCATAGAGCGAACAACAAGGTTACGGATGATTATATTGGCGGAAGGTCTTCCATAGGCAATTCCATACTGATCCCAGCCACTTTTTATAGCTATTGCATCATCTCCGACACTAATGTAACAGTCCTCTATCACCATATCCTCACAAGAATCTGTTTGTATCATAGAAAGCGGGTCTTGTTAAATTCTTCATGTGAAAATCTAACACCAATGGTCATTTCTCAGGCAATGATAATTGAAAGCCAAGCTACATGTCAGGGTATCATTATAACTCTGTATTGTTGGTGCACAACCAGAAAACCACAGTTGACACAGATTATCAATACTGATTTGAAAGTAAAATCAGATTATAGGATCCAAAACTTATCAATCTTAGTCAAGACACAACATCTATATACCTGACCGCTTACACATGCTTACAGAGAGAGAACACTTAATCTCATTCTGGGATTTGTAAATTCATCGAGAGAACTGGTCTACTTGGTCCACAAAATTATATTGTGCAAAGATGGAGTTCCCAGACATAAAATCTACCAGCTCCCACGGTTTTCTAGCTTCATTTTCATGAAGCATCTTTAAGTTTGTTTATTAGGCAACCATTAAGACAAAGCTACCCTCCCTGACCATTTAAACTAATAGCCTGAAGACAGGATACAGTCGTCAGCAACATGCATAAAAATATAAGAAACTAAGTTTGGGCCAGTAAAAGATACTTACCAGGATCTATGCCATCAGTATTTGGAGCTCCAAATACAGGAGCCAAAATTGTAACATTTTTTATTGTCACATTCTTGCAGTCATATGGATGAAGGGTCCAAAAAGGAGAGTCACGTAAAGTTATATTAGTTATTACTATGTCACTTGACCACATGATCTGAACAAGTGGCCCTCTTGTGTGGTTGAGAAGCTTCTGGCGATATTTTTTCCACCATGTTTGGCCCTGTCCATCTATTGTACCATTATGCCCTGTCCATCAGTCATAAGCCATAGCACAGAATTAGAGAAACTTAGAAGCTAAATATTATCAGAAAGAAATAATTAAAAGGGATAAATTTTCCTTTCAGCCTGCTTGCCTAC
>JANTPZ010005219.1:0-15224 GCA_025593235.1 Vachellia pachyceras | reverse complement strand
TTGATGGTACTTATTACAAGTTAGAGGGAGGGTTTGATTTGTCTGTCACAGCACTTGAAAAAGCGTTGGATCGTGGTCAACCAGTTTAGTGTGCCCAACCATGGCATAAAATTCTTTTACCAGAAAGAGAAGCGATGATGAAATGGCAGGAGAAGGAAAATAAAATGTCAAAAAATGAGACGTAACACAGCAGGAAAAAGTGTGAGGTGACAATGCAATGTGATGCCATTATTTTGATGAAGCAGGAGAGAATTTGAAGCTCATGGGCTGTGCTTATTCCCCCACCTGTAAACAGCAGTCTATTAAAAATTGGATCAAATCGGTCTGATTAACCCCAAAATCAACAATCCGGTTATTTAATTTATCCGGTCTGTTCCATAAATTAGGATTTTTTTTACTCGGAGTGATCGGTACGGCTCAGGGTAAACCCGTGGCAACTTGGGCAACTTATATTTAAAATTTTTTTTTTTAGTTTTAGTAAACTTATATTGATTTATTAATTCAGTTTTTATCATATTAATATTTTTTTACTTTTAGATTTTGAATTAATAAATCAAACTACCACTAACTATTAGTAATTATATTTTGCTGTTTCATTATTTTTTACTTTGTAGCTTTTGAACGATTGTAAAAATAAACATATATTCTCAATGCTAATATGTTATTATTTCTACAATCAAACAATCGTGAGAGACATGTATGCACCAAAACATTAGGTATTTAGTATCATTTTTATTTAAATATTATGATATTAACTTAAACATAATCAGATATGAATATTTTTATTAAATTATATTATTTTAATATGACTAATCGTTAATTCCCAATCCAACCTACTGTCTCGATCGGCTCGTACGGTCGAACCAAGTTTTAATCCCTTGGCCAATAAGTTGATCAACAAGTTCCCCCACAACAACAGTAATGGATATTTCGAGGTGAGGCTCAAAAGTCTCAGTTAATTTCCCTCACCCACGCATGCATATATCTATCAAAGATGCAAACTTTGACTAACGTGTGTAGTTTCAAGCCCATAAATTGATGCAAAGTTTCCCACAGAGATGAATTTCTTGGGTAATATAACAGTCGTACAGTAATAATTAGATATTCCTCTTTATTCACTCACCATCACGCACATTTATATATGCGCTGCTACACTTTTTTCCACAAAATAAATCTTGAAGCGCTAGCTAGGTGCATATATTTATATATACCTCTCTGGCTGTTTGAGGAAAGGAGAAAAAAGGGACATATTAACAACTGAAGGCAAAAGTGAGAAGCAAACTAGGGGAGGGATTATGTGGTAGAGGCCGAGGCTGGTGACGTTTCCACATTATCTTATCCCCCATGCTTTTAGACATTGGGTTTGTTCGGTCAGTCCGTTGAAAAACGGACACAAATTTCGAAATAAATATGTGAAAAGAATTTTGTCTCGGTAAGTACAGGAATGACTTTTAAATGTCCAAACAGGCTATCCAAACAAACCCATTATACATGTCTAAAAGC
Source organism: Vachellia pachyceras (assembly GCA_025593235.1). NCBI lineage: Eukaryota > Viridiplantae > Streptophyta > Magnoliopsida > Fabales > Fabaceae > Vachellia > Vachellia pachyceras. The sequence continues at coordinate 13,721 of JANTPZ010005219.1, read as the reverse complement.
ATCCATTTAATCTAAACCCTTGAAGTTCACGTTAACGTTCTTTAATCTTTCTTATATTGAAGTTCAAAATTTCATTTACTCGTGACGCCGCATCTCTCTCTCTCTCTCTCTCAAACACAAACACACCCGCACATGCACACACAGTACTTAAAATGAGCTAGAAATATAAGGTTGATACTGTACGTTAGTCGGTTTGTGATACTGTGTGTGTTTGAGAATCTGTTGAGAGAGTCTAAACTTACGTGCATTGTTGAAAAAAAATATGCACACTATGAAGTACGTAGCTTCCTTGTGAAATTGGGAAAAAGAGAAGAAAATGGATGTAGCACAATCCCTTTTATGGATATCGAGTGAGACTCGCCACCTCATTTCTATCCCACTGTGGAGATTTTAGGTTCGTAGATGATCCAAATGAATAATACAGTACAGCTGCTCTCAAAGTATTTTAGAGAAATAAAGTTTAAATCTTAAGATAAGTGAAATATTGATTTAACTTATGGTGATTAATTAAATTATATCCTCATAGACTCCTTATTTTTTTTGTCACTCTTTATCCAAATTAAATAAATGAATTAAATTATATTTGCGGGACAGATTTAGATCAGACCCTATTTCATTTAATTTCTCGAATTTAAAGTTTATGATTAGATTTGAATTTTGAAATTGATAAATGTGATTTTGAAATTTAAAAAGATAAATTTTGACAGTTTACAAATGTTGGAGTAAGGTTATGAATTACACATCTCTGAATTCACAACTCATAAACAAGAGAGAAAACTGAGAAAAAAAAAGGAAATCTTACAACCGGACGTTGAGGTGATTGCATGGTTCATGTAAAAAAAAAACTATTCGTGTGGATATTGGTAGAGGAAGCTTATCGTAGCCGTTAACTTTTTGAAACTGAATGAAAAATAAAAGGAAAATGCTCCAAAAAATGTATATTATTAACTAAACAATTTAAATGCCTTTAGTAAATTCAAGAAATGGATTGAAAAAAATTTAAATACTCACTAATCGCAACACTTTATACATGCTAGTCTCACAAAAAGTGGGCTAGATTCTCACTCCAAAGACTACGACAGGACCTAATCTTCATGCATACCAAATTGCATTATTTAGTTATGGCGTCTAGGCTCAGTGTGGCCAGAATTTGGTTTTTTGTGGGGAAGGTTACAACCTTTTCTTGGAGGCATAAATAAATGGCTTTGAGGAACGAAACGGATATGAAGTAATTTTTGGCATTTCCCCATTAAAGTTGAGCTTCGTTTTTTGTGGGAGAAATACTTTCACTCTTAAAAATGTTATGTGATCCATACTTTACTTGATAAAAATGTTTCAAGTGTCATTTATTATGGATTTCATATTACATAAATTTATTCTAATTATATCCCATTTTCCATAACTCATTATATATTTATTATGGAAAAATATATATAATCAGGAGAAATTTATGACATCTAGAGAACATTTCAAACATTTTTATTAGTCAGAGCAGGAAAGCATTTCTCTTTCTTTACCCATTCCTTATTCCTCTGATCCTAATAACTCAAATAATTCAATTTTGTTCCATTATCACCATAAAGGATCTGTTTCTGAGATGGCCTTGCAATTCAATCACCTAGAGATATAAAGCGAATTTAATATATCTTAAGGAAAATTAAACACAGGTCTCAAGAATGAGAATTAATCACAAAATGATTCCAAAGATTTAAAAAATTACCACGAGTGGTAATTTTTTGAATCTTTGGGACCATTTTATGGTTAATTATGTTGCTTAAGACTTCTGGGTAATTTGTCCATTCCATATGCATACTCTCTCTCAGTGTAATATAAACCCCGGTTGAATTTTTTTGAGGAACACTAATAATGATAGATAAACTACTTTTATATATTTTGAAATACTTATCAATATGTATCATTTAATTCTATATTAAATTAAAAATTAATTTAAAAAATGAACAAACATATAAACTTACATAACTTCACCGATTTCCTTAACAAATAATCAAATAGGACTTATATCAAGCATCGGAGGTATACAGTAGACTTTTAAAATTCAGTTAATAGGAAACATTCAATCCAATAGGTAACTCATGAATGAACATGTAATAAGGGGATTCGTTTAATTTGGTGTTATTGTGCATATATGACATACTATGAAGAAGCCAGGAAGTTTCCCGCTTGACACATGATCATCTCTTGAACTAAGAGCTAATCTAATAACTTAAATCGTGAGCTTTGAATAATTCCTGCATTGGTTTCAAATTAAAAACAACATTCAAATCATTTTGTTAAATTTTCCTGGAATTAAGGCATCGTGAGAGGGAAGCTTAGTAAAAATCAATCTTTAATAGTGGTGGCCTTATCGTGTCTAAGTGGTGCGTGGCTGGCAGTGGGAACGATAATATTAACAAATATTAAAAAAAATTGTGTTAAACAGCTTTTCAAAACTGTCGGAGATAATCGATTAATTAAAATAGCTCAGACATGTCTTTTGATTCAACAAGTGGCCAGCAATACTCGTTGGCGAACAGAAAATGAGAATAGGTTCCACAAAGGTGGGATTCCTTCATGGTTTTATGTCGATTCTTCTCTTCTCTTCTCTTTTTTCAAGTGCATATTAATTAAAGTTATACGTCAATAGCAACAAATTCATTTGGTTATGGAAGGAAGCAAGCGTGCTTCGCAAAGAAACCTCATTGGGTAGATCACATGTTGACGTCTAAATTAGCAAATACTGATCAAACAACTGTGTTTCTTGAGTTGTACTTGCAGTGAAATATTGTCGTGTTCATTTTCAGCTCCTTTTTATTTTTGATAAGGTCAATTTCAGTTGCTTTCAACCGAGGCAATCCAGGATCCCTCCGAACAATTCAACCTTTTCCCCTTTCATAAATTATTTTTCCAGATGAATCTATCACCCTGTAACTGGGCGGGGTTTCAAATATTCTGGCTCTTCAAAGGCACAGAGAATAACATGTTACAACTTCTATACGGCTCTCTGCCATTCAGGCAGCTAAAACATCATCAGCTTGCCCAAAAAAAATGGCGGCATTGTATATGTCTAATAACCGGTTGGTTATAATTATGTTCATGTTTCATAGTAATAAGAAATTTTCCATTTTGTTAACCAAAGAATAATAATACAACAAATGAAAAACGCTACGTATACACATCAGCACCGATTCTGGTCTTGCTGACAAATTGATAGTAGTCTTCCTCCCGGTAGAGTCGCCTGAAATATATGAAACATCAGAAACTGCAAATAACGATTACAACACAACAAAAATTACCTTGTGTAACACACAACAAACCTTCTCAGACAACGATCCTGTGTGTAAGGGCTTTTTCAAGACAAAAAAAAATCATTCATACAAGTCTAACATGCAACCTAAGGATCCTCTTAAACGGTTATTTTGACCAAAAATTACAACTTTCCAGTTTATACGAACAAACCACATCTATTAAGACTAAACCTTTATTTAAGAGGAAATATAATTCATCCAGATGGCTGGACGGGCCCATTTGTTCAAAACAAGTTAATTCCTCCGAAAGATTCTGCACCCAATCTGGCCAACAGCTACAAACAAACTTCTAACATAAATAGCAAGCATGACTGAGGTGACTAGAAAATTGACTTACGCTAGATCTGCCAGGGACTCTGATTTTATCACAGCCTTCCCCTCCGGAAGCTCAAGGCAAGAATAATGCATTATTATTTCTTTTAGTGTATGCTTGGTGCTTTTAACATCATTGTCCCATAAGATGCACTGAAATTAAAAGCGGGAGGCAGTATTATATGGTTACCAAAACAAGACACTATCTAATGCCCTTGCCTATAAAATGAGCATAAGTAGAGCCAGAAAAAGAAGATCATTCAACGAAATGGAAACAAAACAAAGGAGCAGAAAAATTAATCTTCCAAGATGGTAGGCACTGCTCTGTAATCTCAAGGCACAAACATCCACAGTGAATTTAGCATTTGATTAATGTACAACAAATTATACAAACAAGAATACCTTCCTAATATATTCTCTTTTCACCTCTTCACAAGAAACTTTGCCTTTAGGTGAAAATACTGAAGCATTCCAGAGTGCCCCTCTGGCAACCATCACTGATGATGCACCTTCAGCCAGACCAGGATTCATTAACACACGCATGTAAAATAACAACAAAGCCAACGTAGTATGATCAAAGAGAAACACAAATGTAATAATAATTTATATCACAAGATGCAATCATTTCAAAAAAGGGGCCAGTAAAATGCAATAGAAATATACAGCCAATGTCCATGTTACTGAAAATAGTGCCCGCAGCTGATAAAATCTGTTCGCCTTAACATTCTATGGTAGCTGAATGCTTATTAAGCCTAATTTTCCTCAATTCAAAATATTATTGTGTGCATCATTGAGTTGCTTGAGTAAAAACTCCCACAATGAATCAATTCACTTATACCTTCTTGCTGCATCATATGTTAGCGGAGGCATAATTTATAGCAAATATAACATTTTAAGATACAATCCCAACTACCAGACACATTTTAATGAATAAATTTCTATTCAAATTTAAGTTTGTTTTGCTATGCAGCATCCTACAACTCAAGCAAAACATAACTGAAAAAGGGAATTTTCATGTTCAGCTACCTGTAGCAGATTTAATGCGTTGAATATCATTGTACTCAAAGACATCTCCATTTGCTATAACTGGAATAGATAGTGCTGACACAACATCAGCAATTTCATTCCACTTAGCAGGATCTCTGGGTCTATCTGGAACTTTCCTGCAAAATAATTAAGAGACACAAAAGGCGTGACTTGATGTAACAAGGATATAGGAGTTACTTCAGTTTTCCCCCTAATCCAACTATGCCATGCTATAGGGTCAAGTCAACTGTGCTTGTGGCATATGCATTTCTCTTAAACAAAAAAGAAAAAAAAAGCATAAAATTGGAGCTGCCGGTCCAGTTTATGGAATAGTTAGATTTTCTACTCGGCACATGTTACTGAAACATTCGGCAAGTTACTTTTAGTCAGTCAATCACTCAATCTAGGTTTTGCTAATAAACAGGACCAATATCTGTCCATGGAGATACCAAATCACATGAGGAGAAACAAAATGACGTCAAAGTAATATCTCCTAAAGTTTAGTGGACCTAGTACAGAAGGGGAAGAGCCAGTAAAAATAGCCATGACATGGTAAGCCTTTTACAAAGTGATGAAAATACACATCTATAAATACAACATCTATGTTTTGGTGGTGATTCTGTTGAATTTGTTTGCTTTGAATATCCATTTTCGTTTGAAAATATCACTTTTGTTGACCTAGAACACTAGCATCACATTTTTGAGTGAAACGCCTATTGTAGACCTAAAACAATGAACATCTATCTTCACTTGTAATCCACCCTCTGCACCCAGAAATACACTTTTACCCAGTCTCCTCCTTCACCTATTCCACCAACAAAATTGCCGAGAAATACCTAATACTTGCAAGAAATTAATTAATCACCTCCAAACGGAAACAACGTGAAAGTAATACTGCTACTTTGACTGAATATCCAAGTTGGCACCACAGTACAGAATGAACAGATTGTTGTTTCCACAGAACTTGTGGGGGGGGGGGTCACAAGATCAAAGGAACTGGAAATTACCTTCCATGGACAGCAACAGCTGAAACACCAGTTTTCTCAATTCGCCTTGCTAATTCCACCGTGTCATTAGATGACTTTAGAAGTCGAATCTTACATGTCACAGGAGTGCTCAAGTTCCTCTTTAATGTTGTTAAGATCTGGATTTTTTTCAGAGGATAGAATTAATCGCATGACATCAAAGTGCAATCACCCAAAAAAAAAAAACAATCCCAATTATAAGGATTACATCATGAATAACTTCCGGTTTAGTCAGCAAAGCAGCACCCATTCCCCCGCTGACAGAAAATGACTTCGGGCAACCCATGTTAATATCCAATGCAGCAACATCATTACACCTGTAACCCCAGCCCCAAATATATTTAATGGGAAATGCCAACAACCTTTGATTCTTATTTAAAGTCAGATAAAAAATAAAATAAAAGGCTATAGAGAAAAAAAAGAAATGAAATAAATGTAAAATTATACAATTAAAAATAATTATTAGTTCAAAAGGTAAGAAAATATTAACTTCAAGATGAAGCTTACACTAACTGAGCAGCTTTCAGGGCCCTTATAGCGTCCGATGTTCCTAATTGACAAACAACCCTGTCTTTTTCTTCATTGCAGGTACTGAAAACAACACTGCCTGTTCCCTTTTCCACAAAATCAGTGGATCCAATGAATTCTGAACAAGAAGATTACGCCTGCATTAGATTACCAAAAACAGAGAACACTGGTCCCATATTCCCATATTCCCCTGGTAAAACTTGAATGGTTAATCAACTAATTTCCGTATAATGAAGAAGAAAAGAAGTTTACTTGTGCTTTTACCCATAAAGCACAGACACTTTAAAAAAGAACTTCGTCCGTAAAATCGACACGATGCAACACTGCGACTCCTTAAGCCAAACTAAAAAAAACTATGAACACTTCATATTTTGTCTGTATTAATGTCTATACTTCGTAGGTGCTAGTAAGAAAAAAAAAATTTATACTTCGCAGGTATTTACAATACTTGGAAGAAACGAAACATGATGTGAAAAGCCAATGACAAGCAAGAATAAATATCGACTCTAACTTACAGTAACTGCAACTGAATTGCTGCATAACTAATACATCAAAAACTAGACTCAAGAACTTAACGTGATGAAGAAAATCACAAATTTACTGATGATATCCAGAACTGTACCATTGAATTGGCGCTCGCACTTGACAAGCTTGTGATCAATAATTTCTTCACCGTAAGTAATATCTGCACCATATTGAGCAGCTAGTAATCTAAGTGGCAGAGTGCCCTACAAAAAAAATAGTTAAAAAGATAGGGATAGTGAACAAAATCTGTATTTCTTTTCCACTCCATTCTATTCCTCAATTTTGAACTGGCAACTAGATGAACGAGATGGAAAAGGGAAAGCTTACAACTCGAACCATAGGAGCAAGTACGAGTTTGTTCTCGTACTCCATCTTCGTCGGGTTGCTTGACCAGCCCCGACTTCGGCGTCAGGCTTCCCAAAGATCTGTGCCGATGCCGAGGGAGAAAGAAAGAGGGGGGATAAACAAAAAAAACTTCCTTTTTTATTTGTTTTTTGAAGTTCGTTTTTCGCCTTCTCTCTTGGGCCGTTTTTCTGCCCTTATTTATGGTTCCAATAAAAAAAGAACAGGTCAAAATCCAACGAGGAGAAAGAAAGCCCAGTCCACGAATATTTGATAAGAAAGAAAAACTTGCGTTCGGCTTTAGTTTAACCATGCTAAAAAAATAATAGAGACACTAAAAAACTGTGGCTTTAGTTTCTCTCTCGATTCTCGGCGTCTCCCTCTCCCACGAAAAATTGTACTTTGCGTATAATCTGTTGCGACAAAGTAAAATCACTGGACCATTTACTGTTGCTTTGGGACAGAGCAAGGCTTGCTTGGTTTGGCAGCCCGTTGGGGTTTTGGACTGGAAGAGTATTATAGATCTGGTTGGTTAAATGGCTTGATAATTCCAACGGGACTGAATTTAATGGAAATTATTAATCTTTTACAATGTTACAGACTGATAATTGAATTCTAGTTAAAATTTTTACATATATTTAATGTTAAACAGTACCTCAAATGAGATTGACATGCTCTTAGAAATAAACCGTCATGGGAATGGAGAGGTGCAAAATTTAAATTGTATGGCAATCTAAAACACCATGTAATTTGTTTTTTTTACACCGTAGAATTTTGAAACAACTTTTGTCTTTCACTTTCTGGGTAACACTTGGAATTAGCTGTTAAAAAAGTATTGATTTTTATGCTTATCATTTTCTCTTTATTTTCCAAATGTTACTGTCTATGTATAAATGTGCGCTCAGATGTTGAAAGCAAAATCAGTAGTGTCAGACAGACTCATGAGACAAGATAAGTGAAGAGGATGCGCCTTCCATCAATCCCCCCAGAACTACAGAAAAAGATTGATGCGAAAGTGCAGTAATTTAACATGTCAATCTTACTTGAGAGTTCAAATTAATTATTGAAGTCATCCATGTCGACTCAGCGAATACTCAAATCAGGCCAAAAGAAGAAGCAAAGATCAGGACATGTTAAAAACACGGGACAGCTTCAGCAGAGATTATTGGAGTAATCTAATTTGCGTACAACAGAAGATCACATTCAGTCGTATTTTCAGTAATCCAGATAAGCGAGGGAGTCTTTCGGCCATGGCTCAAAATTCTGAGAGTCCCCAGATCCGTTGACCTTTATTTCAAACACACACTTGCACTGATATGGATAGCCATGATATGAAACCAATACATGGATGGCTGACACCATTTGCAGAGTTAATGGCTTTCATGATATTACTCGTTTTGATTCTAAATAAAAGACATTGTTTGCAGTATATACATATTTAGGATGGAAGGGAGTTTCTTGATGAGTCTCCATTTTTGTGTTTTTTTGGTTCTGCTTCATCTTGTCGCGAAAACAACACACTGTAGGGGGGTAAGGAAGCCCATGATGATAGCCACACAACACAGGGTTATGATTATTCCAATAATTGCTCACCTCCAAACCAATATCACCCTCAAAAAGCCCCATTCACTGCACGCCTCCTAATTATTTCCCACTAATTTCGCATACTGGACTGGACTTTCTTACGCATCAACTCATTACCCAAACCAAACATTCAGTAGGGCGCTCACAATTGACAGCTCACAGTCACACAACAATTAATCATACCACCCCATTGACAATAGACCCATCCTCATGCATTAATTCTCAAGCCAATGTGTACCTCCATTGACCTCTTCTGATTGTAATTGCACACCAGCTTTGGCATTTTCGATAATTATAATTACCCTCGCGGGGTCACTTTTGGATTAAACAGGTATTTACTATTCAAGATTTGTTTTTTTATGTACTACAAAGTTACCAAACACCACAAAAGAGGTGGGGTTGTTTGTTGGGGGGGGGGGGGGGTTACCGCTAAAATCTGGCATTCTCAAAACCATGCAGGTCACTGACTCTGTTCATGGACTTCCTCATGATTGCCACTTTAGCCAACCTCTCCGCGGCTCGCCAGGCTGACGTCGGCGTAAGTACCTCCAACTTCTCACCGCGGTTACTTCTTAAGCTCTGGCTCTCAAGCTTCTGTCTCCGGCGTTGTAACTCGGCTAGTTCGGCTTCCAGCCACCGCAAGTACTCCTCGGCCGATTTTGAGGCCGACTGCAGCAACAGGGCTCGAGCCGACGAGAGTAAGTAGCCAACTCCGTTTACATCGCGGTGCTCGGCTAGCCGTCGCGACTCGGCTACGGCTCTTGCGGCGACGTGGAGATTTCGCAACCGCTCGATCTTGGGATCAGATGACCGGACGGCGTGGGGCCGGGGAATGAGAAGTGCCTGCTCTTTGGGATATATTAACTCTCCGGTTGATGGGTCCCGGTAAGATGATCGTATGGACAGAGCATGGTGGGACCCAGCGGAAGCGGCGGGCACTTTCAACTCCACCAATAATTCCCTCTCTTCATCCGCGTAGAGATCGCCTAAACGGGCCAGACCCGCCCCAACCGCAGCGGGCTCGCCCGAGATAGAGTACACTGCGGCGATCTCCACCGGAACAGGGCGCGACACTACCCTTAGTTGAAGCCTCAGGTCTTGCGCCACCAAATTTAACAGAACATTCAAGTGCTTGGCGAACAAGTAGTGTGACTGCGCGTGGTCGCACTTGCTTCCGCCGTCTGGTAATCTCACGGAATGGACAGGAATATCAAGGTGAGGGAGGCGAGTGGATGACACATGCGAACGTTCCTCCTCGAACAGAGGATTAGTTATGCATTCATTTTTACAGTCCGACAAAAGAACGATGCTGGCTACGGGGTTCTTCTCTTGCCGATCTTCGAGCACTTTCGCGGCTTTCTTAAGCGCGTCGTGTTTAAAACACGCTCCTTCTCGACTTCCGTCATTCGTGGTCAGTATGTCCACAATTCGACGCGCCGATCTCTGGCCTCTGCTGGTCATTCTTCGCAAAGGAAAAAGCCTTTTTGACCCCGAAGAAAAAGCAACAACGGAAAGACGATCACTGGACCCAAGGGACGAAATCACTAGTCGCATCGACCGTTTCATTATTTGAAGCTTTGAGCTGGCCATGCCCCCACCGACGTCGAGCACCATCACGAGGTCTATCGGAGCGCGGCATGCCAACGTCCGACAAGGTGGAGCCTTGACCTTTAGAACCATACAGTAAGTCTCATAACTCCGATTCGCCGCCAAGATAGCAGCCTCGGGTAACAAGGACATTTCAATGTCTTTGGTCTCTGGCGAAAACAGCGGATTTCGAACTGGGTTCACGTTAAAACCTTGGAACTCTATTGATTCTTCTTCTGAAACTCCATCATCGTTCTCGTCTGATTCAGGTATTGGATTGAAGCGAGCGACCGAAGTGGGAGACATGAGGGGCTCGTCATCGCTATACACTTTCAAAGCCTTAGGAGTCCTGATATCTCCGGTAAGCTTTTGTGCTCTGTTTTCCTCTGAAGACTTCTTGTGGTGGTCGACATTGTGTGTGGAGAATGACGGCAGCTCGTTCCAGCTCGTGCTGCATACTGGACAGAGAAGGATTTGTTGCTTATTTATATGAGTAGCTACACAGTGGAAGTGAAAGGTGTGAGAACATTCTGCTTTGAAAATCGCTGTTCCTTGTCCAGCTTTTACACTCAGCAGACAGATTCCACATTTTCTCTGCGTAAACAAAACAAAAACACCAGGAATCCAAACGGAATGTGAGACTATGAAAATGAATAAGATTCGCAAAAACAGACATAAGTGAAACTCATATTACTTTTGATAGTCGTAAGCTGGCTTTGAGAAGTGAGAAACTTGAAGGGGACTTTGGTGAGGGTGGATTGGAGAGCTTCTTGGAAGCTTTGGCTGTACTGCAATGGAGTCTAGGGCTATTGGGAACAGAAGAAGGATTCGCATTAGCCACAGAGGTTCGACACCGAAGCCTTAGGGTTGGGGGATCAGAGAAGAAGGCAAAGTTGGAATTTGATCTGGGAGTTTGATTGGTATCATCATTGTCGGATTGTTGCTGAAGGTGCTTCTTTCTCGAAGCTTTAGACTCTGTGTCTTTGGAGATGGACGTGCAAAACGCCTTTCTCCAACCTGTGACCATATTCTCACAATCTCTTCGATCTCTTTTTGTATAAAGGGGTTGAATTTTTCTGCGAAGTTTGATGTTTTGGCAAAAGGCTGTGCGCTATGAGAGATTAGAAACCCTTTTCCATCTCCTTTCCATCCCTATGCCACCTATTTATCACTTTCTCGGGCTCGCTGTATTTTCAAAAATACCAGTTTTCCTCCGTTTCGAGAACCCCGATGAAAAAGAAAGCCTTCGCTTTAGGTTTCCTCATCTTGTTCCAAAGGCCGCTTAATAACATCATCATCATCATCATCACGGTAGCTGTAACTCACAACTGGGCGTGTTTGGGAATGGTATTGGAGGAGGTGGGATCCATTCCAACGCTTAAAATGGATTCAGATCGACGTCTATTTAAAAATCCGTTAGGAGAAAGGAGTTTATAGATTCTGAGAATAATTTACAAATTTCAAGATGATTTTATATTGACTTTCTTGTATCGTTGGAAAAAAGTTGTTCCAAAAAATATACACTACTTGACAATGCATTTTTATAAAGTTATTTTGAACCACCCAAATGCATTCAGAGCTCAAAAGTCAGGAAAAAAAGCATTATGACCCGAATGCATTCTAGGTTACGATATTAACATCACAAGGCATGACGTTTTAATGGCATGATCACTATTTAATTTTAGTGACAACATTTTTCGTGAAAATAAACAAATGCGTTAAGATAAAAAGACTAAATGTGTACTATTTAAGCTTAAGATGTCAAATTGAAACTTGGTATAAACTTAAATGATCCAACTTATACTTTATCCTAAAATATATGTGTTTTATTTAATGAGATTCATTTTCTTAAGTCATTTTCCAACAAACGTAACTTTTACAGCGTTTATCCATATAGACTTTCATTTAAAAAAATGCATTTTGGACAAAAATTATTTTTCAAAATATATTATGGTTAAAGGTCATATTCAACGATTTTCCAAACAGACCCAGTAATAAATTACCAATATCCAATCATAAGCGTAGGTAGCACGGTTTAATTCTGCATAAAACACAATTAATCAAAAGGCTAATATATTTCATCCTTGCTCTAATTTTGTTTTCGGGCTTCTCAAATTTCAGATAATAAGTTTTAGTCTATCAGTAATAACAACAAGGTCTTATCTGAAATATATTACATTTACATATTAATGTAAATAATTTGATAAAAATCTGAGTTATTTTACTTTTTTTTTTTTTTGCCATGAACTGAGTTATTTTACTTTTAAGAAGCCAAAACCCATGCTTTGAAATTAAATGACCAAAATTAGTGTAAACTTAAAGATATAAAAAATTATATCAACCTAAATCAAATTTGAATTTGCATAAATAAATGGAAAAATCTAAAAAAAGGTACATTTATTAACAATGTATTTAAAGATTTGATTTTTAATAGAATTCAATAATATTGCGTGATTTATGAAACCGAATACATTTGATTGTGGTTTGTGAGATAAAGGGGGTGTTTGGAAAAGGTTCTCAACATCCTGAAAGTTACGTTCAACAGTGTTTTTCTAGAAAACGAGATAATCTCATTCACGCATTTACCTTGTAAATGGTAAAAGTACTTCTCCACCATTTTACCAAATGGACCCAAATTTTTATTATTGTTGTGGATTGTTTTAATCTGGAAGGGTTGGTATTAACAAACTTGAGTTGCACGCAGGATTAAACTAAAAAGTCTAGTGCTCGTTTGGGAATTCCGTTTGGAAAATGGATTTTACAGATTTCGAGGTATTTTAGGAATTTCGAGATGATTTTACGGATTTTAAGATGATTTTTATGAATTTCAAGATAGTTTTATCTCGATTTACGTGCACCGTTTGGGAAAATGGCTTCCCAAACAGGCACATACCTTTGCTTGTCAATAAATTCATTACACTTTATTTTTTTTCACTCTAATTAGTAATATACAAATTGGAAGGAGATGCTTGTGGCAGGGTTCACATGGTAAGGGACAGGTGGAGGTTGTAAATATGAACAGTTAGTATGAATAGGTCAACGGATTAACGAGGCTTTGCTTCAGGAAGTGTGCATTACTGTTACATAAGAGCCACGTTCTATCATGTTCACCACCGACCCATATCTCTCTTTACAACATCAAGAACCCTTCATCCATGGTTGGTCTCTCTCTCTCTCTCTCTCTCTCTCTCTCTCTCTGTGGTTCATCCCTTCTGCCTCAATTTTACACTTCTCTCGTTCATTGACCCCACACAGACAAATCCCTTTCCATAGCCATCTTGTCTTGCTCCTCCTCAGCTCATGCATTTTTTAATACTTTGCCACTGTGCCGACTAGCCGAGAGCTAGGAAGTAGGAACACGATGATTCCTTGATAATGGAGTCCATTTCGTTCCCTAGTGGGATGGTTTTGTGGGAAATTGTGCTCACCAGTCCTTTCCCTCATGGGGGGAGGACTATTTTGTCATTTCATGTAAAGCCCCATTTAT
>JANTPZ010005218.1:0-19921 GCA_025593235.1 Vachellia pachyceras | reverse complement strand
CCATTGACAACACAAGGTATTGTCAATACAGCACATGGTGTTGTCAGGGGTTGTCAAGTGACAACACCATGTGCTGTATTGACAACACATTGTGTTGTCAATGGGACCATTTTTTAAATATTTTAAAATTTGGGACCATTTGCTAAATATCTTCACTATGTGGGATCAACCAGTAAATCTCCCTTAATTATTTTCTTAAATTTAGAGATATGACAGTTTTACATGCTTAACGAGAGAATTCATTATGTTTAAGTTTATTGGTTTAATTTCACACTTGTATTGGAATTAAAATTCCATAATTAAGTAGGTCATATTCAATAAATTACTGCATTAATTTGGGGTCATATTCCTATTCAAATTTTATAATCGTTTATGTCTCCATAGATGGTCAAAGCGGAGAAGTTGAATCATGTTAATACGGTTTAGACTTGACGTACGATTCTCTTCCCAAGTAGATCTCTGCATAATCAGGAATTTCTTTTTCAGTTTGTATATATGTGGGTTCTGAATAAACAATTGTTGCTTCAGGGGGTATACTTTTGTGTTCCGGCATTTGTAATTGCGTTATATACTGCTGCAAACATGTTCCTCTTTTGCTGAGATCATATAATATGCCAACTTATGAATTGAGGTTCTCTGGATGCATACATCAAATGAAAAAAAAACACTATGATACCCATAACAAATAAAAGCAATGTCACTGAAGTTTGTGGTTTTCTCTTGATAAAATTCTCCTGGAAATAAACTTTGGATTTGAGAGTGACCATATTTGAGGAATATTCTAATTAAAATGGAAGGGGATTATATGTGGCAAAATTCTAATTTAATTAGAATTATAAGATGTGAAATATTTGAAAGTGTGGGGGTGCCTAGTAGCCGTTTATATGTAACGGGGTACCTTACAATCGTTTTGACAAAATAAAAATATAGTTGTAAAATTTTATAAATTGCTGACCCCTTTAAAATATTAAAGTGAGCTGTGAATCAAGTGGTAGCTATATTATTTGCTCCTAAGAGCAAGTTTTATGAGTTAATAAACTTTTATGTTGCTTGAAATAAGCAATATGAGTATGGAATCTTCGTCATTAAATATGCTTCAATTTTCATAATTTATGGATGTGTATTTATTTTGGGTAAAAATATGCATGAGTATGCATGATTATCGTGATATTGAATTTTAATGTGAATGACACATTGGCTATAATGCTTTGTTGCTTCAAATTTAATTTAGAAGCATAGATGAAACAAATGTTATTTTGGATGTTAAAATCGTAAAAGAATAGGAATGTGAATGATATGAAATTGAAAAACATTGCTGAAGTTTGATTTGACGTTGAGAATTATTATGTAAATACTCCTTATGATGCCAATATTATTTGAAATGACTTTTGTAACTCAATATGTGTACGCACAAATTTAGAGAATCTGTTGCATTAACAAATATTAATACATGTGATATAGCTTATACTATAAAGAGATTGAGCATATATAAATATGCATCCTACAGGAGATATGAATATTTGAGGGATACTATAAATATTAGTATCATGAACAGTGGATCCCATTGCATTGAAATACACGGATGTTAACCAAACTTCAATTTTATATGAAAATCCACCATGATTATTCACCTTTAATGGTGGTTGAAATAATTATCACTTGAATAAAAGTTTATTGCTATGAAATTGACTGATATTTGATGCCTAAGTTGTTGAAAACTTATTAGCAAAATTTTGGTGTAAATTCGACAATTTATGTCGATGAGGTGTGATTGTCAAACGACAATAGTCATTGTAAAGAGAACAATGGTTCAAGTACACATTGTTTGAGATATTATGTAAGTAAGAAGGCTTAAAATTTATGAAGATATTTCAATCAATATTGTGAGGTCAAAGTTGACCTAGCGAATCCGTTAACAAAACCCCTTAAGGAAAAAATAAATATTGAATCAGTCAAGGGGAATAGGACTAAAGTCAACTTGAAATTGACAGCGATTGCAACCCAACCTCTGTGATTGGTGATCCCATGAAGGAGGTTCAATGGGTAAGAACAAGTCGTTTGTTAGTTCTGTTAGCACTAAAATAAATATATGGTCCTTCCTATGGCATGAGAAAGTGCTAGAATGCATTGTGGTGAGGATGAGCAGAAGCTCTTAATGATTTTATAATCCTACGGAATGGTGTGCTCATTGCAGGTACATTTCATGAAATCACCTCTACGAATGTGGAGTGGGGCCGCTCTTATGAGATTGTGGCAAAATCTCTAGAGCATTCATTATGCACCAGCCACGCGCACGGTGGTTTAAAGGGCAAAACCGCCGTTAACAGCGGAAATGTAGGGGTATAACCTGACTCTTAATGCCGCTGGTATACAACAAAGATTTATTGGTTCATAGAAACGTACGTTTCACTAACATCTCTGTGTACCATGTATTATTAGTCTAGGTCTGGTTCATAGTTCAAAGAACCACCAAATACAATGGTTATGCTTATGTGAGTAACTCAGATATTGGTACTTCCTTTGACACATGTCGGGGATTATTGTAAATATTGTGTGTAGGTGTGTCAAAGGAAGGGTCCCACATTATTTGGGATTAAGAGGAGGAAAGAGCTTGCACATGATAAAGGTCACTAGAGACAAATCCGACAATTTTCCCTTACCCTTTATGTGCAAGTTAAATGTGATTTTAAATGTATTCATTGTGTTTTATTGCCAACATTAAAACCGATGCAATAATGTGATTTTTAATTGCGTCATCATGATACTTTATGTTTCAATATAAAACCGACGCATTTATTATATTAAAACTGAAAATTTATTTTTATAAATAATGTTGGCAATAATGGCCTATATAAAGGCTTTCCAATGAGAAGTTTGAGACACAACAAAAGAGCATTGCCCTCCTTTTCCATTCTCTTTGTTTTGTTGAGTTCTATTACCTTCCGCTAATTCTGTTCATCCTGTCCTTGCAGGAAGAATCCGTTTAATCCTGGGGAGTGCCGCAACTTACTTGCTGGTAGTCGCGGAATAGCTCTTAAGGACAGTGTCCTCGGACGCGATTCAGATTAATTGTTTATTTGCAGGTGGTGCTGCCACCAGGATGAATACAACATTGAAGATAAGCCAGAAGATCCACTGACATTTACATGCCGGATACAACAATTAGTCACACTAAAATATGTTTATTATATTTAAACATGAAGTTGTGAATTTGAACTGTGGAGGGCATAATTAATTAGTACATTAAATCATGAAAAATTCTTAAACTAAAATATATTTTTAACAGGAAAAATTTCATCATAACATAATTGTATTATATACATACACCTGATTAAACAATTTGTAACTACATCTCTAGTCCTTAAAAAATATAAGTGAATCATGAAACTTAGGCAGTCAAAGTTCTATGAATGGATTATGTTGGAATTTTTTATATGAAGGTATCAAGAAATCAGTAATATTTACCTGATTACTGATATATCAATTAAAAAATCAGTATTAAAATATATTATGTTTTTCACAGACCTTGGGGACTAAGGAAACATCAATTAAGCTACGCTAAAAACGTCTAGAAATTACAGAGAAAAATCTAAGAATACGCATACAATGATGTCAGATTGAAATTGAGTCAGCTACTAATAACGGTTTGTCAATATAAAGTAACATGTAATTTCATCGAAATTGTGAATATTCTCAGTTTGCAATTCAAAGGAAGAAGCATCGAATTATTCTCGTGATAACAACAAAACCTTGTCTTACTAGAAATGATCGGTTACAAGGATTACATGGTACTATTATACTCTATCATATATATACTATATTGCTGGATTGATTATTGATAAAAAAAATTTTTCTGTATAAACCGTATAAAGTATGTGTTTCAATCTTTTTTTACCTATTTTCAAACAATTCCATATTGTTTGATCAACTTTTTTTATCGATACCTCAAATAACCTTTTTTAAACATGTTCAAACCACCACAAACTATTTTGTAAAAGAAATAAGAAGATAATTCTAATAAAATTTAATACATTTTTGTTCGATCTATTCCAGAGGCCTTCATGAAGCCAACAATGGAATGATCTTACATCTCAATGAAATGTTAAGCTTCTCTTCAAAAGAGAAGCTGGACGTTTGATTTCACTTGTAACCCTAGCTAGTTAAGTTTTCCTTTAAAGGAGAGGTTGATGAATATCTCAGGAACTATAATTTTAGGCATATAGAGCGTTTCGGTCTTTCTTCGAGTGATTGGTGAAATTCCATTCATAGAGCGTCAGAGGAATATCTCTTGAGAAGCTGCTTAAGTTGGAACAGGATTGAATATCACATGAGGCCACGGGCAAGGCAAATTAATTTTTATTATTTTAAGTTTTAACTCCAATCAATATAAAACATTAAATGATATAACTTATTTTTTTAAAACTCATGTAATACATAGGAGAGAGGGGGCATTTTAATTGTATATAGATCCAAGGGGCAATTTATTTCTGAAAGTTTACACGTGAGATATATAGGTAGATATCTTGCTTATTTGGAAAAACTTATTTACTACTCAAAAACACGCTCAACAATGTTTTTACGCAAAACGAGATAATCTCCTTCATATATTTATCTCGACTTGCGTAAAAGTACTTCTCTACCGCGTTTTCAAATGGACTTATCATCCAAAAGTCTTCATTAGAATAATATTGTTCGATACATAAGAGTACTTTGTCAACAAAAGCTACTTAATTTTAGTAGTTTCTTCGTGAAAACTTATAAGAGAAAATTCAACCTTAACTTGTAACATTTATAATAAATTATGCTAACAACAAACTATAAAATAACAAGGGAGATTTACTGTTGAGTCCCAAATAAGGGACTTATTTATCAAATGGTCCCAAATTTTAAATTATTTAAAAAATGGTCCCATTAACAACACGAGGTGTTGTCAATACAGCACATGGTGTTGTCAGGGGTTGTCAAGTGACAACACTATGCGCTGCATTTGGGACCATTTTTTAAATATTTTAAAATTTGGGACCATTTGCTAAATATCTTCACTATATGGGACCTCACAGTAAATCTCCCAAATAACAACTCATTTTTTATTTCCAATTCTATATATCGTGAACAGACATATCTAATTTTAATGTAGACGCTGGCAGTTTTGACCCACATTTCTATACGAACAACATATCTTTACGACGCAAGAAACAAACTAGAAAGAGTCTTCACTCTAATTAATGTTTGTGGGGTTTCTAGATATTCAAATAGTCTTTCTAACTGAATGCCTTTAATGTCTCTTAACTGAGAGTAAAAGTGAAAACATGCATATAGAATTAAGTGCAAGCTTAAAATCTCATGAAAATTGCCTTTTCATCTCCAAGCACCAGCTTCGTCATATCTTCATCAAAGAAAATCAATGGCAGAAGCAGAACAAATTTTGAAGCTATTCGATTCATACTGGTTCGAGAACACAGTTCTGAGAGAGAAATCGCCTTCGTCTTTGCCTTTAACTTCAACCCAAAACGTTTTTCCTCAACGACGACGAGAACGAGTAGCTTTTAGGTCTTTCACTAACCAAACAATGGCCACCTCCACAAACAGTTATCCTACGGACAGGGAACAATCGGGTCATGATGATAAGGTCCGACCCAGCAGAATAGGGCATGATCAGATTAAGGAGCTAAAAGGGTTTATGGATCTAGGGTTTGTGTTCTCGGAGGCAGACAAGGGTTGTTCCAGGTTGGTGTCTCTGATTCCTGGGTTGCAGAAGATGGGAGGAAGAAGAAGAAGCGAAGAGGAAGAAGTAGGTCTGGTTCTTCTTAGGCATTTTTTGTCAGACTCAGAGGCATGGGGTGTTAATTCAGAGCAAAGAAAAGTAATAAGGAAGATGAAAGAGATAAACAATCCATTGATGCTAATAATGAGATTGACATGAAACACAGTCTTAGATTTTGGGCTTGCTCAGTTGCCTCCATCACTTCACGCTCTTCATGTTCATGTTATTATAACACAAAGTAACTTTTGCTTTAATTTGTTTTTACTCAAAAGAATTTATGTATTAGAGGAACACAAATTAGTTTGTGTCTAGTTGTGTCAATTGTAAAAATTAAGATGTTGTGAAATACTTTGAGAGAGAATTAAAAGTGAGATGAAAATTACCTTTAAAACATGTAACTTAATACCCTAAATATAGAAGCTAATTTTATTTTAATCAATTATGGATATAAGTTTTCAAGCTTTGTTAGTTTTGTAATATCCTATACACTCATGACATGAAAGATATAGCTGCAGAACCCGTTATTGGGGCATTCAATTACAAACCTTTGACCAATATTTTGACCTATGCATGAAGTGACCATTTTTTTCCACGCCATCGTGTTTTCCTATTTATCGGAGTAGGATTTAAGAAACTTTTTTAATATTTATGAGTAACATTATTAAATTTTTCATGTAAATATATAATATTCTTAATTTATTATTATGTTAACTTTATTATTATGGGTATAAATTTAAAAATTTATTGGATTTTAAAGTATATTTAATATAATAATGAAGTTTACGATTTTTTTTACTGTATGTGAAATATCTTAAAAGTGACTTATGGTTAAGGTTAGAATGGGTATAGCCATGAGAATAAACTCTACAATATTAATAAATCAAGATAAAATTTTCAATACATATAAAAAAACTTAATAATGTAACTTATAAATAGAATAAAAAATCCTCAAATTGTAAATAGGATCGTGGGCATGATACAAAGTAATTATTCATTCAACAAAATAAAGTAATAAATTTTTTTTACCAAAAATAATAGAAAACAATAAACCATGATACTATCACATACAATCCAATATTTTAAATAAATGTCACATGATATATATATATATATTTTTTTTTTACTAAGCATATGTGCCTTTCTATTAAAATCAGCTGTTTGATGAGGCATTATCAGAATGTCGACACTAAACATAGACACCTCATTCAACATTAACTTTGTTAGATTATGAGAAATTAAGCATTTTTAGTAGACTCAACTCAATCACGTTGGTTAGCTTGTTATTTTAATAAGCAAAATAAATTTAGAGATAATGACCACAAAATACTTTTTGAATTTTTCAAACCTCATTTGGTTCCATGTATAAGGTAAAAGACAAATTCCTATCAGTATGCAATTTGAATTTTGCAAATTGGTGTGTAAAGACGAAATGCACTTAACCATCCTCTCTCATCCGCAAAACGTCCATATGATAGCATTGACAATGCTGAAAGAAAATTGAAAACTTTACTAAAGGCATTGACAACACTTCAGCATCCATATGTCAGAAAAAAGTTACAAATTTGTAAATGACAAATGAAAATTAACATTTCACTTTCAAGTATTTTTTTCTTCTCATTGCCAGTAAAAAGTCCATCTTACAAGTATAACTATATACCACAAACATGAATTAACAGTATTAACAACACTGTCAAGGAAATTAACAACTTCACTGAAGGTATTGACAACACTTCAGCATCCATATGATAGTAAGAAGTTAAAAGATGACATCATCCATTAAGAGATGACCAAGAATTTATTTCCTATAATCCTTACTGAAATCCTTACTGAAATCCAAGCAAGGCCTGTAGCCCAATCATTTTGGCTGCTTACAAAACTCGCTCTTATCCTTAGCCTCTCCACCATCATTAGTTTCCACTTTCACCTTGACCTTGGAGAACGATGTGAAAAGCAGCAACAACTTAGTATTACCTAAAACCTCATTTTACTGAACATTTTGATGAATAGATTGTGAACAAGCATTTGAGGTTACTGGAGGTTTCAGCTGATATGGGTATGGAGAGAATGAAGAGATATTAAAACAAGTGGACGTTTTGCAGAGAAGAAAGGATAGTTAAGGGCAGTTTCATTTCATCTTTTTGCATAAATTTTGTAAACCCAAATTACGTATTGATAAGAATCTATCATTTAAGTTACTTATGATACCGAATGGGATTTGAGAAATTCAAGAGATATTTTTTTTGATCATTCTTTCGTAAGTTTATTGTTTGTTGGAAGAGTGACACTGATTGGCAGGCCGAAAAAAGAGTTAAAAAATGCAAATAGGAGAACCAATAAATATGTGGCCATGAGTGGGAGGTCCCACCTGAAAGGCAAATTAAAGAACAAGTAGAAGTTGGTATCACACACACATCTCCCTCATTGATTTCTCCACTCAATGCAAATTTTTTTTTTGTCAGACACTCAATACAATCAATAGCCACAATGCTCACCTTTTACTAATCTGTATTATCTCATTTTCTAAAAGCTTAATACCTTCAATTTTTTTATATCTATCTTTAACCATGGATAAGAAGTTGTTTCTCATCAACAAGACCGATATAATCATCAAAACCTTTTCTTATAAAAAGTATTTGAGGAGGTAATATCTGCATTTTTCAAATTAGACTCCCTTCAATTCCTTTTTTTTCCCCTTCTTCTTATAAGATACACAAATAAAGAAGTAAAAAATGAAACTTATTTTTCAGAACACATTTGTGCATGCGGGGAAGAGCTTGAGCAAATGGGACATGCCAATTAATGCAATGAGACTAACTGATAATTAATGAAATAAGAATAAAAATGATACTTAAAATTTTAGAAGATTTATTAAAAATATCTCTTATTTTTTTATGTAAGCATTGTTTATCATCGCGTTATAAAAACACGCTCATGCAAATTGTTATAAAATTCTTCTCATATATTTACCTTGTAAACTGTAAATTACATCGTAAAAGTAGTTTTTATCATTAACCCAAACAAGTCTGCTTGTTTGGCAAAGAGTTAAGTAAGGTCAAAAGCACGTTTGACAGTGTTTTTCCGCAAAATTAGATAATCTCCTCCATATATTTATCTCGATTTACGTAAGAGTACTTCTCTACCGCGTTCACAATCGAGATGTTAAGCATCATCTTGTTGCTAAAGAATCCTCCTACATTTAGGACAGCTTTAATGAATTATAGGTGAGAGATTTGTGTTGTTGTTAAAGAATAAAGATAGGCAGAAATATCAATTTCATTAAATTCAAATTCTCATTTTGGATGCAAAAAAAAAGTCATATTAATTCGATTGTGTCGGCAGAAGACGAAATTAAATGCTGAGCGGCTAAGCGCTGAACTGATCACAACGGAAAGATTAACTTAATAATGGATCTCTAGCAGCAGTTGAAATTGAACATGATGAGTATTATCCAATTTTTTTATTAAATTATTTTCAAATTAAAAAATGTTACTTGCACGAATAATCTACAAATATTATTCTTTATATGACTCCCTCTTTGAAAACAAAGTCAATGACCCCACTCAATTTTTTTAATATTAATTATAATTCACTCAATGGAAATTGATCCATAGGCCATGTGTTTCTTGTGTTTTTAAATCCATATCTGCAATTTGTATGTTTATTCGTAAATAGGTCGAATATTTTTTGCATGCAATTGCAATAAAAAAATAATTATCCAGATGTTAAAATGATGAATAATTTTGATATTAAAAATAAGCTTTGTTTTTAAGGCAAATAACTTTTCCAAAAGCTCTTATTCACCCTTAAAAGCATTGGAAGAAAAACACTTTCATTAAGATAAAGCACATATTATATGTTTATCCGGAATTACGAAAAATAACTTAAAATAAGCTAAACCAAGATTAAGTGCTAGTTACTAGCCATTGTATAGTTTTTATAGCGAGCACTAAACAGTATTTGAAGCCAATATTTTACTTTCCCTTACTTACATACTCGTTCATCATCGATCTTAACACATTCAATTAATTATTACTTATACTATACTTTAGATTTAAAAAAATTTACTGCAAAATGGTTAAAAGCTAATTTATGAAAGAATAATAGAATGGCTAATCTATGAAACAATGGACCTTGGAGATGCTTCAGGTCAATATCAATCATAAAAATCTAATATGCCCATCATTGTTTGGAAGTGGAAGTGGACTGCGTTTCGTCATTGCAATCTAGTGCGCAAAAAATTACCGGGTCCTGCATGAGTTGTATCCTTCCCACCTTTATTGTGAAAGTCAACTTTTATAGGTAGATTACAAATCTAAATAAATTGCTTAATTATAATTTATATTCTCGTATAATTATATTATATACTATTTTATAAGTAGGACAAATTAATTTAAAGAAATATAATAAACATATCAGTTAATTAACTTCATAAATATCCCAAAAAAGTTAATTGCAACTTATATTGAAGACTTAAATATGATATTATTTCTAATCCTTAATATACGAGCTAGTCTTCTTTTTTTTAAAGAGATTAAACTAAATAAATTAATTAAACTATTTATTAATATGTATTATTAGATTATATATTAATTTATAAATAAGTCAAATTAATTTAAAGAAAAATATAAATATAAATACTGTAAAATAAGAGGTGGTATTAAATAATGGTTTATGATAATCATAGATATTCTTAAAAGTAATTGTTGATAAAGTCCCCCCAAAAAAATGAGAATCCTCATAGAAGTAAATTGTGCCTACTTGAGAACCACATTTGAACTTATAAAATGTATTTTGAACCAAAAAATCAATTAACTTGTAGACTCTAACGTTTAATACATTTTTCTTTCAAAATATATTATAAAAAAACTAATTTTTACTAGAATAAATACACTTTAAATCTAATGTGTATCCAAACATAAATGCGATCTATTAAAATACATTCTGAAAAAAATATATTTTATTAAAATACATTGTCTCAACGATTTTCTAAACGCGCATGAAATGAGTTTCATCTCTCCCTCTATTTTTCCACAAAATTTTCCAAAATTCTGAAGCATGATATGAACAAGTCATAAAATCTTTAGCTTAATCTGAACTAATAAAAAAATAAATTTATAACAAACACTATTCGCTCGTTGTAAATAATATGGCTTAACTTTCAACATGTTCATTTAAGTTGGGTAATTTAATTTTCCCTCTTCACTAACACACCCTAATCTAGATACAGATATGCAGCACCGCTTTTTCCAGCAAAATAGAGACGAAGTCCAGGTCACGTGCAAGAGGTAAGGAAAACGAAAGGTTTCACATGATTTTGTCCTTTGCTTTATTAAATTGCCCTATCTGTTACGTCTAAAGCAAAGTTTAAATACCCTTACCGAGTTGATTCGGAAAAGATGAGAGGAAGGTAAAGAAGACTTGATAGCAACTATTTAAATTAAATACCGTGTGCCATGATGAAAGGATATTCCATTACCATGATTCGAGATGCTTTAATTAAAATATTATCTGTAGATGAAAAAAGAGACATTAATCAGCTCGATAAATCCGTTTCCCTTTCCCCAGACTAGGAGCTAGTCTATGCAGTGTCAGAAAGCATCTGTTCAATCATTAGCATGCCATCCTAACTTTATAGTTTAAATAATTGAATTACCATCACCATTGACATGATGCTATTCATAACTGAACCAGCATTTAAACGAATGAAATTTCAACTGAACTGATGTTTAATTCAGACTTCAAACTCAACTCTTCTGTTAAAAACAAAGAAAATCGTTGAGCCTACATTCAATAACTTACTTTTTTTTTTGGAATTAAAATCATCTATGCAAACCTTCTAATGGGAGGAGAGATGTATAATATGCCGCCGGTACTAAGATTTTCAGGTACAATTCATGTAACCCTTGCCATTATATACAATCATGCATCTTGAAAAGAGAATGATATAGAAGACTATATATGAGGCTCGCTCTCTCTTTAAGCCTGACATTTTTTCCACAATTTTATCCCTCTTCATAGACATTCTAA
Source organism: Vachellia pachyceras (assembly GCA_025593235.1). Taxonomy (NCBI): domain Eukaryota; kingdom Viridiplantae; phylum Streptophyta; class Magnoliopsida; order Fabales; family Fabaceae; genus Vachellia; species Vachellia pachyceras. The sequence continues at coordinate 8,130 of JANTPZ010005218.1, read as the reverse complement.
GCAATTATTTTTGTAACTGTAGAAGATTCAAATCGTCGCTTGCAATCAAGTGTAGAGGGGTCAACAAAAGTGTAACAAAGGGTATTAAGTGGGTTTTTAACACTCACTTTAAAGTTGGCAAAAAAAAAAAGAAACAGAAAGAAAATGAAAGTGAGATTTCTCGCCTTTTCAACCCTGAGTAATGGTTTGAGTTTTCTCGAGAAGCAGGTAAGTTTTCTTCCTCCTTTACTATGACGAACAATGTGTCATAAACTAATTTCTCCTTTTTTTTTTTAATTCTGTACTACTATATAATTTATATCACTTATTATAGTCATATATTTACCTCAGTTGCTTGCATATACAATTAGGGATAGCTAATGAGAAATAGACTTCATGAGATTTGATGACAGCCTATGGATGAATTCATTACAATGGATTAAATGAGATACGAAAGGTATAGGGAAAAGTACTTGTCAGTTGTCCTTTCCAAAGGCGCCCTCTGGAAGTTTGAATGTAGGCGGCTTGTCAGCACCCCTCCTCGAGTACTCCCTCCATCTTCGTGCCGCTGCTGCAGCTCTCTTCTCTCTCTCTTTCACTTCCTCCTCTGCAAGAAGTGATCATTTTCAAGATAAGCAGCAAGAACATACTGCGTTATGGTAAATGGTCCAGCACTTCTGCCAATCATATTATCTCCGATTCTAAATATCAAGATTGGACGAGTGATCTATTTTTTTCATAAATACAAGACACCAATAACTCCAACTTTTAATTTACAACTATTTCCTCATAGTATCCCCTACAGATTGCCCATATCTAAGGACATTCTATCAAGGTTAGTTTTAATGCACATAACTGAAAAGAATATTTTACAAAAACCAACATAAATTTGTTACAAATAACTAAATAAACTAATTCTTTTAATATCTGCAACTTAGCAATATGTTTAATGCTTATTAACTTCTGAGCATTTGAAAACATTATCGATCCTCAACAATAATGAAATACAGTACAAAGTTATAAAATCCTCGTACCTGAATTTTTGTAGTCTTTTGGCTTGCCCCAAAGGTTGTCCCAGTAAGAATTTGTATGATCAGAACCTTTCTGCTTCATCATTCTCAGTTTTGCTTGTCCCTGGGACTCACAAATCTTTGTTTAGTTTTGATAGCAACTATGAGGAACTTAAAACTAGTCCCTAGTAACTCTGCAAATATCGCATCATCAGAACCGCAGAGCTGTCCGTTCCTCTAGAAAGAATAACATACTCGACTTCTCAGGAAATGCACATTATTCACCATTTTTATCACAGCCTACAAGAATCTATTCAAATATATCATATGCTAAATCACTAGATCACCTATATGCCTGAGTCTAAAGAACCAGTAAGTTAAGGGTACTGAATAATTGTGGTGCGATTAGGGATTAACACATTGGAAACTTGCCATACATTAGATGAAAGTTTGCCAAACTATTTAATCTTTTCATTGTTATTTTCCTTAAGAATCTATCCCTTTTCTAGAAGACTTCTTACCAAGACTCTTGCCTGCCTCTTTTCCCATCTGGAGTTTGCCTGAAATTAGCAAGTATAGCTCTTGTTACATGAATGCATTACTGTAGTACTCTAGTATATAGCACAATAGGTTAACAGATATATTGATGGATTTTCTCATACAATGAGCCTGAAACACACAAAACATAAACTCTATATGATGAAAGCATATAAATGATTCTAGCAGCAGTTCGAATGTCCCGAAAACTTGTCTTTTAAATTCATGTTCTGATAACCTTACAAAATTTTTTTCAGTAGACCACATAAACAAAGTTCAAGTTCGAAATTCTAGGTCTTTCAAACAGATAAAACAAAATGCATAACTATGGACACTGTAATGTTAATGAAATAAGTAAAACCATGTCAACCTTCAAAATGTCCACCAAATGTCAATTGAAAATTACAAGGAAGTCTATGAGGATTTAGAAGTGGATGAAACAATAGGCAATGCAGTATCTTACCAGTCTAAAAATATCCATTGTTGATCCCATTCCTGCAAGCATTAGGGCAACCTGTTCATAAAGAGTTGGTAAATATAGAGTAGTACAAAAAAGGCTCAATTTGATAGCATGCACTTCCATGTCCAGACCCCATTCTTTAATAAGAATATAACATGTTTTGTTAATAAATAAAATTAGCTACTAGATTTTAGCTGAATGAAGAAACCCAGTTCTCATATTCCTATGGCAACTATTTTTCTTCTCAAACTGCTAATTGATTTTGTTAAACTTCAATGTTTTCTGATTCTCCTTCTTCTACTTAGAATGAAGCTTCTAACTTGGAGACTTAGAGATTAAAGGTTTAAAAATTAAAAGGTCAATAACTCAAATTTATGTGTCTCTAAGAAGTTTGAGAAGGTTAACGTAAACACTGCTCTTTCATGAACATTATCCTACACATATCAGTAGCCAACAAAGAAAGGGTTAAGGAGGTGATGACAAGATCATAAGATGATGAAGAATGCACAACAGACTGGAATAAATAGACTTTCAGATAAGGGTCTTACATTGACTCTTTCTACCCACCGCATTTCATCTTCAAGTAATGATAGTTGTGCTGCGGATGTCCAATGAATGCAGTCAACAGGGCTGATACACAAACATTTTGTAAGATTGGTTTTTGATAACCAAATTGCAAGTCACTTCACAAGCAATTCAATTTTTGTAGCTGAAGTTCTAAAGCTCACATATCAAACAGCAGCAGCAAGATAATAATAGAACAAGTATGGGCCTGGCTGGGGTTTTCTGGACCCAGCTATCTATGCATTCTATCAAATTTCAACTATTATATAATTTTCCATACATCTTGTCACCTTAGATCTGAACAGAAAGGCTCAAACTGTGGGAAGCCTCAGGCTTGACAAATTTATTAGAATACAGGCTGGCAGTTGAAGTAAAATGTAAATTAACTTTTCAAAAGCAAAACCTAATGATAATCAACATTTAGCCAACAGCTGAAGCAGGGTTTAATCAAGATTTCATTATACTATATCAATTAAAATTATGAAAAATATGGACAAGAAATGTATGACATCTTAGAGCAAGCACAACTGTACATAAACTTACCAACTATCAATTGCTTGTTGAACTAATTCAGTTTTTCCACACTGGCTATATGCTCTGGCTCTTCTGTAGTCTTCTTCTATTGCAAACACATCAGAGGCCACATTGGCGCAATTTTTGCAACCTGTATAAGAATTTTCAGAGTAATTCCATGGTATGCTTTGTAACTATTCAAGAATTCAACTCAAACCCGAAAAACTTGCTAGTATGCCACGCCATTGTCATCAAGTAAAGTAAAAAGAATGATTATACTAGTAAACTTGTATATGCAAGAAAGTTATTCCTTCAAAGGACGATAAATGACAGTCAATTTATTTCTTTCAAAGATGTGAAGGAGGGCATTAATATGTTTGTTAGGGGTATTAGTAAAAATCAATTATAAAACCTTTGCTTATTGGCTTCAACTTTTGAGAGTAGTCCTTGACATGATACCAAAACCTCTATAATCAAATTGTCAGAATTCTAATACTTATTGTCCTATTCACGTACTTCAAATGAAGTTTCAGCAAAAAGTATGGTAAGTTTCTGTTTAGTCTACGCTAGAAAATAGCAAATAATGAGCTGCTGTGTGAGGGGCATTTATGAGAAAATGATAAAAACCATTGGCAGAACTAACATCTTAGCAGGTATGGGATGAAGATGAAGTGATTCTTAACAAGGTGCTCACAAAATGATATTACTGTCTCAAGGAGTTAAGTGAATTTCAGTGTTTTGAGGTGAGTGAGCAGTAAAGTGGACATACCTATGCAGCTGCATTCGTCAACGAAAACATGATCTTTTGGACTAGAATCATCCAAGAAAGGATTGATTGAAGTCAAGGAATAACCGTGAATTTCATCATAAACCATGCGTTGAACAGGATCACTGAGTACCTGCACTGTAACATTCAATCAATCTATAATAAAAACACAGGATAAACTCTGTATATGTTTTCCTCAACCTCAAATGCAGATTTATTTCAAAATGCACCCACCTCATACACTTCATTGATGAACATGCAAAAGTTTGTCATCTCAGGATCATCGCCACTCAAATCTGGATGGCAGGCTTTCATACAATTGTAGTAAGCCTTCTTAATCTGCTCCGGCGTGGCATCTGGAAGCTAGTAAATTGTACCCACCAAAAATCACCAAATGATACATAATTAAACAAAAAGCATATCTGCTCATTTTAATAAACTGACTTGTCCTATTTTTGCTACTACGATATTCCACCTACGATCTTTACGAAGAAAAATAAGGCATGGAAGAAGCAAAGATCGAAAGTTCCGCTTATGCATGTTTGTAAAGTCGAGTCTAACGGTGTCTCATATGTCTTAGTTCTCAAAAGATGACGTCATCGTCAAATTCACACTCCATATTTTCCCCATAACTTTAGTAGTAGCATAGGATGCTTAAATGATACAAATGATCGGATAGTTTTAGGATCTTCGGAAGCATATGATTACAACAAACGGAACTAAAAAGGTTACCAAAAAGAAACGTAATAAATTGACGATCACAGCTTTTAATCGCTTTACATAAACTTTCCTTGGAAGCAAACTGAGAGGGAAATCAGAGTTTGGAAGCGGATGAATACCAGACCAAGAACAGCGTAATAATCATCGGCAATAGAATCAGAGAGAGTACTAGAAGCGGAGTCCTCAGCGGCAACCTTAACCCTACCAAAGCATCTTCGCTTTGAAGAATCACTCCCAAACTTGCAATGACCGAAAGTCCTGGTGGCGAGAAGCTGCCATGAAGTCGGAGAAGTCAGATTCAGCACAGGATTGTGGATTTTGAGAGCTTCAGAGTAAACAGGAGACAGTAAATGAGCCATTCAGATTCTAGTTGGAGAATAGCAAGGGCCTGAGAACTGAGAGCTGAGAAGATGGAAGCAAAGAAACAGAGATTTGAAAAAAAATGAAAAGCGAGGAAATGGAAAAAATCGGTTAGTGATATTTTTTTAATAAATAATTATTTTTAATAATTTGCAATTTTGTGAGGAGGGAGAATTTTTGGAGGGAGAAAGAAAATTGGAGGCAATGGTGACATGGCAAATTGAGAGCCATTCACGAGGCAAAGTCCGCTTAACTTGAACAGCCACGTGCCGCCACTTGCGAGTTCCTCATCTTGGCAACAGCAACCAGAATGGTCTAGAGATAGATGAAAGAAATGAACCTTCAGGGAGAATCTTGTTGAGTTTAGATTCTATCTGATCATGTGTATGTTTGAAATTCGGCTGGAATGAAGGACTTGTAAATTTTGATATAGTTTTATAAATTTTAAGATATTTTTATGAATTTTAATATTCTTTTTACAGATTTCAAAATTTAATGATTGTTGAGTAATACATTCTCGATCATGTTACACATAAATTGAGATAAAATTCTACTTACATACTTACATCTGAATTTGTAAAATCGTTTTCTTAGCATATTAAATAAACACTAAATTTATGATTTTTGGCTTCAAAAATTATTGATGGGGTTCCAATGATTTTGGTAGCATGTGACTAGTATCGGCAAAGCGGGTCAGCCCACGGGTTACGGGCTGACCCGTGCGGGTTAGAAAACCCCAGCCCACCAACTTATTATTTTTTAAAAAATATAAAATAAATTATTTTTTTAGTCAATTTTTTCTATAAAATTGCATATTTATGCTATTCTATTTCAAATTTTATGAATAAGTGTTCAATAATTTTCTAAAATAAAATTTAATATTACTTTTTCTTTGTAAAAAAATATTGTGATAAAAAAAGTAAAAAATATATAAAATATATATTTTTCGTAAAAAAATAAAAAAATTGATTAGATTGGCTCACTTTTACCGCCAATTTTGACGGAGGCCCAACCCGCATCATTGACAGGAGTAGGATGGATGGTTCATACTTACGCGTTGAGAACACATTTTTAATTTATTTTTTGTCAAGAAAAATAAGTATTCCTCGTTAGCCGAAATTGCATGCTCCCAGAATGCGCTGATAAATAAGCTTCTCTAATTATTTTAGATGGTAGAACCTTCTTAATCTCTTTACCTCATTTTTTTTAATTTCATTATTTGTTTTATTTAATAAAAAGACAGTTGGTTCTACGTTTTCTTCAATAAAAATTATAATGGTCACTTGGATGTCATTTAATTGATTTTTCAACTGAATTATATTATCTTATCAGTTTAGAAAACCGTTAGAGGAATGATTTCACACAATTCAAAGTAAATATGTGAGAGAAATTTTATCTCAATTTACATGAAAGTCACTTCTATCAGAGTTAACAAACACACGCTATATTTATGGTTTCTTCTATATACAATGGTTCTTATAGCACTATGTTGCTTACATATATTATGAAAAATTGATCCTGATTTTTAACTTATTTATAATTTAGCCCCTTAAACTATTTTATAAAATCAAATTAATAAAAAATGAATTTCTAAATCCTTCAATAATTTTTCTTGACGATTTAAAGAACCAAATTTATTTACACGGATTCATCGTCCCTTTGACGTTCCATCCATCACAAGGCCAATTCTGAACTCTACAAATTTTGATGCTTTATTTCAACATCAATTGGAATAGCTTGTGTTAAAATGGTAACGACACTCGAGGACAAGTGTATTTGTGCCACGCTGTGGCTCACGCCAACGAAAGCGGCTACCATGTTTATCGTAATCTTATCACGAAGTTAATATAATAATCAGTGATAAAACGAAAATAACTAAGTAAATTATTTAATTAAAATATATATTTTAAAAACTTTATGTATGTCATTAAATCATATATGATTTTATAAGTTAGATAAATTAGTTTGAAGAAAATAATAAATATATCAATTAATTAGATTTATTAATCTCTCAAAAAAATCCACTTACTTTTATATTAAAAAAAAAAGAAAGTAATATTATTTTACCAACAATGACCCCAAACTGTGCAAAGAGGAGAAGCCAAATATAATTTTTTTCATAAGGAACTTACCAAAAATATTCTAGATTAAGAACCCAGTTGATAATACGTTCATTTTTTAATAGAGGAATAATATAAAAATGAAATAAATTTTACATTTATGGTATATGTTATAATATAACCTCCTTAAAATATTTATACGTATTAATAGACTTCATATCTTTTTAGAAATCAAATAAATTAATTTGAAGATGTTATTTACAACAACAAAACCTTATTATGGAGAAGGTGTGCAATTGGACTCTGTAAAAAATTATATCTTTGGCACTGGTTTTTATATGTTGATCGCAGTTATAAATTTTAAAATCATAAAAAGAATTCATCTAAATGTTTATATTCATGCAAATAACCAGGGACAAAACTTAAAATTCATTTACCTATATCTATTTATGATTCTGTACGAAACAGTCACAAGAATGAGAAAGTTGCTGACCTAACTGAAATTAAGCATCGAATTTTTTTTAATAAACTCCATATTACCACATTTAAACTTGAGTGATTTAAGTTAAACAAGTAAAAACGAGCAAAAGATATATATCCAACAGTGGTTGAGCACAAGAAAATCATAATGCTTTCATTACTTACTGATAATGCATTTAAACATATTTTAGGATAAGCAAATTCATTCAGGACGTGATATAACATAGTGAAACTTTTAAGCAGTTGGATAAGAGGAATCCATAGCAATTCCACATAAACCTTCCTTAGCGTTAATGTTCCTCTTCATCCTCACATATCCTTCCTCACCCCATTCAATTCCCCATGAATTCTTCACAATCCAATATTCAGTACCATTAGCAGTTGCACCATAACCGACGGCAGTCACACCATGATCCAGCTGAGTACCACACTCTCCGGTGAAGATCCCGCTCGAATAAAACTGGAAAGAACCATCTCCGGCATCAATGGAAACAGACACAGGTTGGTTGGCTACAGCTTTCTGTAATGCGAGCTCATTGTAGGCGGGAACTTTCTCATAACCCTTGATTTGAGCAATATGGGGTGCTTCCTTGTTGATGTTGCATTTGCCATCAGTTGATGTGTAGGGATAGTTTGCCTCAGTGGTAATTCCTCCATTCTTAATGATGAATTCAAATCCAT
>JANTPZ010005217.1:0-22967 GCA_025593235.1 Vachellia pachyceras | reverse complement strand
TATGCTTGTCACTTGTTATTGCCACTCTTTGAGTCTTTGGTAATCACATTCTTTTCTTGTGATTTCCCTTTAACTGAAGGATCTGATAGCAAATACTTCGCTGAAGTCTCATCCTTGTATTATATCATGTGATTTTAAAACACATGAAGTTGCTATTTTTTAGCACTGACAATCTTGATAGCATGAGAAATCAGTGATGAACGTAGCAAGTAGCTGAGCTTTTGTTACTAACATGATCAAAAATAGGAGAAAATAGAGAAACTCACCTTGTATACACAATCATGAGGATAAAGATCCATCATGTTGGGATCAATGTAATCTCTCATGTTTGACATGCTCAAGGAATCGGGTATGTTTCTAAGAGCAGCGAGCATCTGCAATTTGACAATGAACGTTAGCGCGATGTCCCAGATAACAGATAAAACCATTGAGCACAGGGATATGCAATCATAAATTAAATCAGACAACGAGAAAAATATCCATAACTAACTAGTACAAAGAACATCGCCAAGATGCAGCCAAGTTTTAAATATAAGATATAACGCAATAAAAGTTTAAAATTATCACATTCCAGATGAGATATGCTAGGACATGGCACAAATATTGTTCAACACACTGCCCTCTATGATGTGGTGTTGTATGATTAACATGCAAATTATGAATTTAAATAATATATTGAACTGATTATTTGGCACAAATATTGAACTGTGTATTTAAATTCATGTCTCATAAGCCCAACTTACAATAGATGCCAACGAACGTCTTTCTGGGTTTATTGTCATTGTGTGTTCTGTTCGAATGATGGCCTCCTTCCCAGATATAATCTCAAAGAGAACAACACCAAATGCATAGACATCACTTTTGGTTGTCGCAAGGCCATCGCTCAAGTATCTGCCAAGTGTAAGGAATAAAAAAATTGTATTTTTTAATCTCTTTTTTTTTGGGGGGCGGGGGGAGTGAACTGGAAAAAACTTATGGACATTACTTACTCCGGAGCAAGATAACCATAAGTACCAATAACTCTGGTGGTAGCAATTTCTCCCTCATTTGCTGTCCCAACAAGTTTTGCTAACCCAAAATCTGAAATCTAGATAGAGAAAGAGAGAAGAAATTAGCCGAAACAAACAAAAAAATGCACAAAATAGTTAGAAGAAATGATCTGAAAATATTTAAATCTGTTATTACCTTTGCTCTGAAGGAAGCGTCCAGTAAAATGTTGCTTGTTTTGATATCTCGATGGATGTAATGGTTTTTGGTGTGCTCATGTATGTATTCAAGGCCCCTGGCAGCATCAAGTGTAATCTGGACTCTCATGATCCAAGAAAGAGAGGAATGACCTATAGGCAGGGATAAAAGGGTCACAAACTCTATGCAGAGTTTGTTCATGCCATACGCCACACGAAAAGGCAGTTCTAACCACTCAACCCTAAATTTTAACATTGTAGAAAGCCTTTGCATGGTTGCTAATGTACTTTAATTCACAGATCACAACTATCTAATTGATCTGAGGACATTTGAATATTCTTTGATCCTCAGTAATTGGAATAAGACCCAGAAGGAGAAAATATGCATTGAGATATAAAATATGAGAAGGCTATGACGCAAGACCCAATCTATAATCTGGAAAATCTGACCTTCTTTAGTTTCCTGTTGGGTGAACCCTGAGTGATCCCTTCAGTGCATATTCGTAAATAAGGAAAAGTTCATCACTGGTAGCTGCAAAGCCGATCAATTCTACCTTGACAAAATAAAAAAGGGCCTCACACTTTTGACTTCTTCAAATCGAGTTCTCCAATACCAAATCATTTTATTTATTTTTTTCAACAAATAAATTACGAGATTTGCGTGATGAACCTTGCACAAGACTTTCATCTCAGACATAAATTCTTTAGTTTTCGTAGCTGTCATTCTTTTTATAGCAACTTCCTGCAAAGATTTACTACATGTTAGTAAAGGAGCAAAAATGATGCTTGCCTTGTACTATTACATACTAGAAGAAGACAGCCACAAACCTGGTCATGAAGCAGGCCATAGTAAACAGAGCCATATGTACCATGCCCAAGTAGATTTGAATCAGAGAAGCAATCAGTTGATGAGAAAATCTCTTCATATGTGAAAACCACAGGCTTATCCACGTCAAATACATCAGTCCCTAGAGCTGGAAAACACTGGAAGGTTTATTATGCATGAATTCAAATTTTAAAGAGCAAGGTATAAAGGTGTAAAAGAAAATCAGAGATTGAAACATAAGTTAAAGGAATTGCATAAAATTTCTGAAGTCAGACCAATCACATATCATTGCGAAAATACACTAATCCATAAACCAGGTGATGAAGCATAATAGAAATAATTATTCATTTTCATGATGCAATTGAAGTACATTCAACATGACAACCAGAATAGAAGCAACTGCAAGTTATATAACATCCTGACATGGGGCTTGTTTGAATAGCCCGTTGGGAGAACGGACACAGATTCCGAGGTAAATATGTGAGAGGAATTTTGTCTCGGTAAGCGCAGGAATGGATTTTGGTTGCCCAAACGGGCTAACCAAACAAGCCTATGAATGGACTTTCATAAACTTCTAAGAGTGCAGGTGTTCCCCAGATATGAATAAAAGGTACAAATCCATGCCCATCTAATTAGCTTGAAACAGAATAGAACGACCACCATCAATCCTTCGGTGCAATATCCATCAATTATTCGATGCATTCTGAATAGAAACTAGCATCAGCAGCAGATGAAAACCACTCCTCTTGTCCCACTTAACTGAAAAGTATAAAGATCATAATGTGCCAGAATTGCTACTAGACGTCAATACATAATTGCATAACCAAAATAGGGCATTAGCATTCATCATATTTTTTTCATTTTCATTTTATGTAGATATATTACTTCCTTGCTTGCTTGCAATCAGAATAGCACCGTCTACTCGATACAACAAATGCAAAACATAAGAACTTTAGGCTGAAATTATGTGTAAATGAGTTTGATGGATAAGATTGATTACTTGAAACTTTGGGAATGGTAATCTGGACGTTGCTAGGTTCACCATCACTTTGCTTCTGGTCTACAGACTTTTCACTGATGTACCTTCCTGAACCACAACAAAAACTTGAATTCCGAAGAATATGAAACTTATGAAAGGTCTTGCGCTCAGTATCTTTTGCATGACTTCTTCTAGCTTCATTGAAACAATGTGATCGCAGGGAAACACAGAGAATTATGCTTAGTATAATGAGAGCAAGAAAAACCCCTAAACCACCAATGATCCATTTGTATGGTACATGAGCCCTATTATCGACTTGATTAGCTGCGAAAAGAAAAGTTAGCATGTAAGTATTCATTCGTTGTGCAACTAAAAGCACTATTTGCTGTCTAGGACGACAATCAATGGAAGTAAATACTGAAAGACAAAAAATGAAATCAGTGGATTTAAAAGCCAAAAGAAAAGAAAGAACCACCCATGGATAAAATCCAACAGAGGTGGAAAATTTTTAACTCATTTCTTTCAATTCAATTTATCATAAACAATGATCAGTAACTTAATGTAGAATATATCAAAATCCCACTCGCTACATTAACTATTTAATTAGCTGACTGTCATTAGCATAACAATATATCTTCATTTTTCTGACTTTTTAACTTTTAATTTGCTTGATAGTATTCTTTCAAGATATATGGCATCTCCACAACACCACACCATCTGAGGTGTAGCCCAAGGCCATTCATACAACATGTATTTCATAAATTAAAAAAATTAAATAAAAGAAAGAATTTGTGGCATTAAGTATGACTGTATGAGTAATTGTCAACAAGTTAATTGTCAGTAATTCTGTTTCAAAGCAAACCATATAGGTTTTGCATGAAACAACCATCATCCATATCTGATGAAGCATTTATATTATAGTTCATAAGGCATCAACATACTAATTTTTCAATGATATTTTAAAGACCATTGGTTCAGCCAATGTAAAAGAATCCACTTTCTACTGCACAAAAAAATAAGATATATTATGATATTTACTATACAGCCAATATCATTACTGAATAGTAGCTGCATTTTGTATATTATATTACAAAATTACAATTTACATCATATTTTTTTCCTTTCCATTCTATCCCATGTATTAAATGGCCTATATATACATCTCAATTAATTTATAAATAGATAGAAATGCAAAAAAATAATTTGCTAAACCAAATTAGAAAATATGAATGAATAAAACAGATCTTTATTTCCATTTTCTGGATATATTATTTTGCACCTAAAAAATTGTCGGCAGATGGGGCAGGAACAGGTGCTGGGGGAGTATCATTCTTCATAGGATATGGCTCCCCCGGAGCTGCAATGCAGTTAAATAATACAAAGTCAGGATTATGGCATGCGTAATTTGTAGTGTTTACAATATATAATCAGAATGACCATTCTCCTCTCTATAAGAACAAAGGAATGCAAAAATTCAATACATCTTAAACACATTGAACCAATAAATTCAAGTAAAGCTAATCAATTGAGCTGCTTCTAAGGTAAATCCAGTAAAACAGCAAAGTGTTCACTTTATACTGTGCCAAATAATAGTCCATTACACCGTCACAGATAAAAGCAAGTAGGCAACAGAAAACAACAGGTCCTATGGATAAAGAGAAGCCAAACAGATCTCAGATTTTAATCATTTACAGACAGCAATCACTGAGTTCCTCACATTTCCAACTTTTCTCTCTCTGATCTAGTTTATTTTCATGTGAACACTGCACAAATTATAGCGCTTGTTTGGATAGCCTATTGGGAGAACGGACACAGATTCCGAGGTAAATATGTGAGAGGAAATTTGTCTCGATAAACGCAGGAATGGATTTTGATTACTCAAACGGGCTAACCAAACAAGCCCATAGTCAATATCAGATTCCAACTTATTCTAGCTGCTGATGTGAAGTATCTGCCTCGTTGTGCAGGAGTTTCTCGGCAATTTACGTGCTGCTGCTCATGACATGACAAAGAAAAGATTTCTCAAGCTCTAACTGCATGAGGTCCGTTGGCATTTTAAAAGAAAAGTACCATAAATGTTTTTTTCCTCAAATCCATATTCCCTTTTGCACTTATAATAAACATGCTGCTTTCTCTCTGTAAAATCAATGCTATTCCTCAGAGTTGTATATCTTTAACAAAATCCATAAAACCGACAAAGACTAAAACGTTAATGCACTTGCATAACACAAATATGTCTAGCTGAACTAAATAATAGATTTGAGATTACTTTCGAGCACTCAATCACTAATTCCCATCTATTAAACCACCAAATTATACCATCAGATAAACTCCAATTCTCATTATTTTATCCATTTATACTGAGAGAACCAAGATGCAACTGCATAACACAAATTAGAACCAAAGTTGAATGTAACAAAACATCGCCCCAAAACATATAGGTGCACTAACCTATAAGCACAAAGCTACCTTACAAGAAGATGGCTGAAGAATATTATAAGCACTAACCTGAATCCAAAGGTATATAATAAAGAGATCCCACAGTGACATTATCTGGATTAGCAATACCATTCACCGTCTCGATACTATCCATACTAACCCCAAACCTACTCGCCAAAGATTCAACACTATCACCATCTCTCATGACATAACTCAACATATAGTTCCACAATCCACTAGAACACCCACAAAGCAACCTCAGTGATATCACGGCGCCGTTTTTGGCCCTCCTGGTGGTGTTGGGCAAGATAGCAAGCCCATCATAGGCATCCATCACCAAATCATGCACAAACCCTTCATTGGATTTCACTGTGAAAGTAGTGTTGGATACATATTTCTTTATGCCATAAGCGCAGGAACAGTTCTTCTTGATGAACACATAACCCCAGTCATTGTCTTCCACCGTAATATCACCAGGCATTACATCGAACATACTCTGTAAAACTGCCAGCGTCTGGTTTGATTCAGGTTTGAAGGCCAAGAAGGAAGTGCACACCCGGGTTGTGTCCGTACAGCTCATGGGGGTCGGGTAGGAACACAGGGAATGAAAGTGAAGCATAAAAGGGAGAAGGTAAAGAACCATAAAATGGGGGTTCCGTACAAAGTTCATTTCTTTGAGCTTGAGTTACAAAGCTAGAATATTCAGTGCACAAGACCAAGGAGAAGCAAATTTGAGCTGAGAGTGCCCCAGAAAATAAATGAAACAAGAAAAAAATAAACTCGATCCAAAAAAGGAAAGATGAATTGTACAGGTATCACGGATTCAACTTAAGAAACATTTAAAGAGAGACAGACTTGCTACTCCAATTCCGAAAACTTATACTGTGGTCCTGTACATCAAAACTTTGATGAAAGATGACAAAAACAGCGAACAAAACACAGGAGAAATGCATCAAAAGCCAGAGAACTCAAGTTGAGAGAGGTGATTAGAGGTGAATATTTGGAGGTGTAGGAGATGGAATGAAGAGTGTAGGAGATGGAATGAGTAGGAGATGGAATGAAGAGTGTAGGAAGGAAATGAATAAGGTATAGGAAGGGGCAAAATGAAGGAAAGAAGAGTGGAGTAATGAGGATGAGGAGAGCAGAAACAGAGCATTTGATTTGGTTTGTTTAATATTATATTTTTGTGGTTTTGACGGAGTGAGCCTGGTGAAGCGCTTGCTGGAGAAGACAGTAAAAAGAGAAGAAAGCGACCTGCACGATGAGAGAGACCACCCCACCTGGAGAAGTGGAGATCCTTGGTCGAGGTCGAATATTTTTACTAATTCACCCTTGGTGACGTACAACGATCAATGCATAGAATGATATAATATTTTCTGGAAAAAAAAAGATATAATATTTATTTATTAATTTATGGATTAAAATAAGATCATCCAAAATGCAGAGGAAGCTCAGCGGCATTACATTTATGAATCAAAGATAGCCTCCTCACAGTCATTGGGGTATGAGATTACTTAAAAACTTGTTTGGATAGTCCGTTAGGAGAATGGACACAGATTCTGAGATAAATATGTGGAAAAAATTATCTCTATAAAATCAAGAATGGATTTTGATTGTCCAAACAGGCTAACCAAACAAGCCTTAAATTATAGTATTCATTATCAACATATTGTAAAAATGTTATATGAACTAACATCAAGTGACTTTCAAATCATGTCAAAGGTAGTGAAAAATATGTTATCTTTCTTCATAATTAACATTAATAAATTACAACAACAACATAATTGTTCTACTGTATGGTGATGTCATTGTACTCTACCGTAAATTAAATCTTTAAATAAACTATTAGTCAAAATATTTCTCTTTATTACTTTATTGAGAGTGTGTTTTGATCTTTATCCAACTCTTTTCAAGGAATTGCATATCTTTGGATTCACTTTCCTTGCGGGTACCTCAATGGCCCGCTTGGAAGATTAATAAATTACATAGTTATTGATTGAGTTGCTACTGGTCTCACTCAGAAAGGAGAATACAAATTCGAATCTCAATCCGAAGAAACACATCACATTTATTTAAAAAAAAGATTAAAACATTGAATTCAAGTCAAGGCTAGAGTGGAAAAAAATTAGTCTTGAAACAAAAGTAGCTTGAGGATATCTTTGGTAATAAAAAAAATGCATGAAACAAAACAAACGGCAAGTTGAAATTAACAGAAAGATTTAATTCATCACAATGTGACAAAGGAAAGTTTGAATTCTTAAATGAGAAGGTATTTACATTTAATATAAAAGTTGATTGAATTTTGTAAGAGAGTACCGATGTTTAGAAAGAAAAAAAATACATGCAAATAAGTCGTAATTAAGAAGAAAAATATATATTTAAAGTCTTTTAAAATAAATATATCATTTCCTATTCAATGAATAAATAAATATAATTTCAGTCTGGAAATTTGAATTAGCTCTTTTTTTTTCCTTTTTCTAAGAGAGGGGAGCTAATTGAAGTATTTGAATGTGTGTGAAAATTTCAGGCTTGGAGAAGGCAAGTTACCTGAATGTGGGAGTTTGTTTTATACAAGTTCTATGCTTAAAATTAATATCAGTGATGGATTAACTATATGATTTATATCCAACTATGAAAAATCAGGCTAAAAATTATTTATAAAATTGGCATAGAAAAGTATAGCATTTGAAATAAAGTGCCTCAGAAATTAGTGGAAGTTGTTCAAAAACATTAATCATGTTTTATTAAATTGAAAGCTTTGTTCATTTTTTCTTAATGCTTCACTGCTTTACCGTAAAACGTCATATTAATAATCTAAGTTAGATGAAAATTTTATACTTTGCGTATGGGAGCATACTTCCATACAAGATAATAAATAAATGGAAAAAAAATCTACAAATACTTATATATAGTTTTGTGTGAATTTTAATCATGTAAGCGTAGCTTTTTCTTTTTATCAAATCATTTTTTACGTGTTTTTTTAATTTTTCATCATATCCTGATAGTTTTTTTTTTTTCGATGACACATATCCTGATAGTTTTAATTGATTTTGTTAACCTTAAAACTCTTTAAAATTATTTGAACTTGTTTAATAACATACAAATTATAAAGATTTGATAACAGAGAGAGAAATCTACAATAGCCTTGTTAAAAATATATGAAACGATAGATATTTATATTTTTTTGCTTAAATTAATAGTGGGTGATATGCGTGTATAGAGTGTGATATTCGCAAATATTAATTATATTTTTTTATTTATATGGAAATCAATGAAAATTTCTAATTTTAAAAGTTTCATTTGTTTGAAAAGCCTAAATTGAAGTGATACTAGAATTTTCTTTATGTAAAAACATATTGGCCCTGTTTGGAATGGCATGGCTTATTTTCATAAGCACGTTCAACAGTGCTTTTCCGCAAAACGAGACAATCTCCTCCACATATTTGCCTCGACTTATGTGAATAAGCACTTATAAGTGACTTATGGCAGTTTGCCAAACGGGCCCATTAAGTCTTTTTATCAGCAAAATTTATCCACAGAGATTTTTATTCTCCCTATCTATAGCAATATATAATAATCCTTTTTATTTCTAATATCAAAGTTAGACAAATCATTCATTTTACTCCCAAATATAATATATCGATACATTTTGCCATCTAATTTGTTAATTTTTGCATTAAAGTATTTTTATTAATTGCACATATTTTAAAGTTTTCATTAAAAAATGGTTGTCGTGCATAGAATTAAAGAGAGTATTTTACAGAAATCATCCATTTATTAATAAATAAATAATTTAACTAATTTTTTAATGTACTACGGGTTCGTTTGGAAAAGTAGTGAAGAAGTACTTTTACCATTACAAGGTAAATGTGTGAAGGAAATTATCTCGTTTTGCAGCAAAACACTATTGAACGTGCTTTCGGGATGTTTAAAAGCTTTGCCAAACACATCCTACGTAAATTTATTGTCCAGCTAGGATGAGAGGTGCCGAGAAGGATGGGGGAAATGGGAATAATAACGGGTTAAAATGTAAATTTGCTTCAAATATTTTCTTTTGAGAACAATATTATCTTAAAAGGTTTTAAAATAGAGAAATATCATGTTTCCATTAAAAAATAACGTCAATAATTAAAATTTTGATTAATTATTAATATTTTCAAGGGAAAATAATAGATAAGTCCTGAGTAAGTAAAAAATGAATAAAAGATCCCAAAGATTGTGCCATCATAGCTCCCATTAAATAATGGAAGGGCCTACCCGGCAAAGAATTGAGTTTCCTTGAACAGCCAAGGGGGTATTATGGGTAACTGCGACTTGTTTGGGAAAGAGGATAGGACAGGTAAGCATGGAGCTGGCAAAAGACGAGAACTTCAGTTTGGACAGGGCCCCACAAAAAACCCTAAAAGGTAAATAAATAAAAGAAAAACTCGGCGCTCAACTATGGAATCAATAGGCGACTATCCGGGTAAAAAAAAAAAAATCGTTGACCTTTACTCTTTTGACCGATCACTGCAACCGACAGTGAACTGAGAGAGGTTGAGGCATGATCGTGTGCATGTGGCTTAGCGTAAAAGAGAAGTGAGCTCTGAGGTGGCCGAATTATAAGGAGGATAAGGTGAAAATGATTGGACGGGAGATGGGACAACGTAGTGAATGACGTAGTGGATAAGGCGGTGTATGGAAGGCTAGAAAAAATCGGGGACTTGAGGGGGTGGGGTTGCACGTGGGAAGGAGACAAGTGTGAATAAAAAAGAGGGAATATTAAAATACTATATAAAGGGAACAAGGAGATAGGTTCCGTTTGGATAGCCCGTTGGGAAAACGGACATAAATTTCGAGACAGTTTATGTGAGAGAAAAAGTATCTCGGTAAGCGCATCCGTTGTGTAAATGGGCAAAACAAACAAAGCCATAATTTTTGGATGCCAAGGAGCCTGGAGCAAACGCCAGAGTGTACTAAACTACTCTCACTAAACTTTGGTGGAAAAAAAAAAATCATCATTTCACCATATAGCACTATTTTTGTCTCCAAATTGAACTTTTTTATGACTAATTTTGGGTTTGCTTGATCCAAAATCCATTTCTACATTTATCGAGATAAAACTCCTCTCATATATTTATTTTGAAATCTGTGATCGTTCTCTCGACGACATTTCCAAACAAGTCCAAACCCATAAAAATTTAAAAAGGGAGTAACTTTAAACACGGACTCGTCTGACTGAGTTTATGGGGAGTTCTAACGTATGTTCAATACTATTTTTTCATATAATGAGAAAATCTTCATATATTTGCATGGACTTACGTAAAAATACTTTCATACCGTATTCCTAAACGGGTCCACTAATGTTAACAATAATTATTTGTAATCACAAGGGATATGATTGCTCAATTTTAACTATTTTTATAATAGTTTTGATCTTTAAAAAAATTTCAGGATAACATTCTTCCCAAAATGAATTTACAATAAAAGTCAATCAAGTTGTTAGCCTTGTTTGGCTGAGCCTATAGGAGCCCAAACGTACATTCAACTGTTTTTCGTAAAATTAGGTAGTCTCCTTCATATATTTATCTCGTCTTACGTGAAAATACTTTTATACCGCATTTCCAAACGGATCCAATATATACTACATCCGATTCTTAATATAAAAGGTAATTGACTTTTGTTGAAAAGATTAAATAAGTTAAATATTTCACTTAAAAATAATTATATTTATTATTTTCTTCTAAACTAATTTACTGAACTTAAAAACCAATATATGATATAATTATATGTATAAATAACTACTCTTGAATAGAGTATTTATTATATTTAATCATCGTAATAAAATTAGCTGACTTTTACATTAATAATGTTTAGGATACTAACCCGTGTGGTGCAATTTAACAAAATGGACAGAAGGAAAGGGGGGCATTCCAGCTGTCTTAGAGTATGATTATGCAAGAAATGTCTGTACGGACTGGCTTATGATGTACCTAACCAACCTAATCTTAATTTGAATTATGAATTTATAATTAAGAAAAAAATATTTGTGCATAAAAAAATTACAAGAAAAGTAAAATGGGACCCAACAGTTACGTCGGTTGCATGTGAATTTAGCTGGAAATCTTTCCCAACATGAATCATTGTCCTCAAGGCATCACCACGTGCCATAGATTATCAATTAATATAATAATTTTCCCCAACACTAATATATTAATATTGTGTGTCTTTAGAAATTTTATTTAGAGAAAAGAGTTTCAGATTCTGATATAATTTTACAGATTTCAAGATATTTTAGGAATTTTGATATGTTTTTTTATAAATTTCGATATGTTTTTATATTGACTTGTGTGTCCGTTGGGAAAACGAGATTCTCAAATCTGCGCATTATCACTATATCAATAGGTTAATACATGTACATAATGATGAAATGATTCTAAAAAATACATACACTCATCCATACATGTATACTACAATTAGACTGTTTATGAGTCACAAATAATCATTTTTCCAAAAAAAAATATTGATTAATAATTTGTCGATGGGCATGATGACCCTTTGGTGAAGTTCAATGTATTTTTACCTAATTTTAAAAAAAAATGTAAAGGGAAACCAATGGAAGATCTTTGGACTTGAAATAATAGGAATTAGGTGGTGGCGTAATACAATGAGTGGAAATCATTTAAACTTTGCTGTTTGTTTGTTGTATGCCTAAAACTCAGGAATGTTACATGTTTCTTAAAACAAAAAAAAATATTTTGAATTCTTGTTATTTTACAAAATTAAAATGAATATATCAGAATTTAAAATTTTAATTTAGGCATTCTTTTTGTTAATAAAACTACCAAGAAAAATCTTGCAGTGGTGATCAAGTTTTAATCATGATTTTGCCCTGTGTTGTAACAATTGGGGATGATTTATTTTATCTGTATCAAATAAATTGAAACAACTAATTAATATCTGGATTTGAATTCTTAATTCAACGGTGACTTGAAATAGGCAAATTTCATTTCAGGCTGAAGATAAATAGTGTGTTTGTTTAGAAAAGTTTATTTATTTTTTAAAAGTACGTTTAACAGTATTTTTTTTGTAAAACGAGATAATCTCTTTCACATATTTACCTTAACTTACGTAAAAATATTTTTTTACTGCGTTTCCAAAAGTACACCCTAAAACTTCAGGGCGGCACATAATAAGTTAATAACTGCGAGTTAGAAAATTAAATGTTGAATGCAAACTGTTGGGTTGTTCCAGGTCCACTGGGCCCGGGCTAGCCCAAATCTAATGTGGGCTTCGATCTCGACCCAGAATGTTGAACTACCGCTTTTATCATCAAAACCGGATAGGTGATTGGACCGGACAAAGTGGTGGGTTAAGAGTCAGTAGTTCGGACCAAAGTTAAACTGGGGTTCAAACCGATAAGAAATAAAAAATAAAAAAATAAATATTATCACACATTAACACAATTAAGTTATCTAAAATTGAAAATTTCAAAAAATATGTTGTAAATTCCATTATAAACAAAATTACAATTATCCAACATTATTTATCATTTTAAAATATTCATCCTAACAAAATATCAAAATAT
Source organism: Vachellia pachyceras (assembly GCA_025593235.1). NCBI lineage: Eukaryota > Viridiplantae > Streptophyta > Magnoliopsida > Fabales > Fabaceae > Vachellia > Vachellia pachyceras. The sequence continues at coordinate 9,972 of JANTPZ010005217.1, read as the reverse complement.
ATATATGGTAAGGGGACATTTTATTTTTCCTTCTAACGTTTGATTTTTTCCCTTTCAAACACCAAAATGGTCTCCTCCATGTAGTCTATAAATGGGACAAGAGCAATCAACATGCAACAAAATAACAGTATAAAAGAAGGTTAGGTGGGAAAATATCAACTTGTATTCTTCTATGGCGTATATAAATTTATCCTTCCACTTACATTATGATTGACTGTGTTGTCTTCATTTATCTTAGTACCCCTTGTATTTTTTTCAGACGTATATATGCATTCCACTGTGAAGCAAATCATAATTTCTAAAACTATGGTTCATGCTTTGTAACTTCTATTGTTCATATTCCATTCTAATTCAAAAACTTCACATTCATCCTAATAAATTTTGTAATATATGTATAAACTGATCAGGTTAACCTCTTCAACGGGGCGGGTTGACCTGTTCACACCCAAATTGAACCCAACTCGGGGTCAGAGGCCAAATCGGACCGGACCAATATCCGATTCGTTAGCTTTCGGTCTAAACCAGCCGATCCGGTCTGGTTTTCATAACCATGATGAGAAAGCAATTTTAGATCTTTGTTGTCCAAAAAAAAATTAGATCTTTGAGATATGAGCCTTCTTGGGCCTTTGGCCCATCAGTGCCACAATACATGAAGCTTCAATTTTAGTGCCTCAAACATGAATTCCTCCCATAAAAGAATACTTGGTTAAAAAAAAAAGAATTAACATAATGAAATCAATTTTTATTCTTTGCCATAAACAAATATATCAAAAAAATTCAAATCAATATCAAACAGGTAGACTTTGCTTGAGTGAATATGAATTCCTCCCATAGAATAATACTTATGCTTGACAAAAAACAAAGATTGGACATGAAGGCAATAGATAATAATAATAATAATAATTGTTGCTGCTGCTGTTGTGAAGAAATGTATCCGCCTATGTGGTTCACCTTTCTTGTACAAATAAGATAATTATGTAATTATGATATTTTGATTAAAGAATGTGATGATCAAAATATAAGAATATATATATAATTAATCATGATCAAGATCACTTTAATCATAGTTATTCTCCTTTTGTTTATGCATTGTATAACCCACTCAAATCGCCGATCAACACAATAATATTCCAAACTAATCATTGGATTCATTGAATTTATCTGAGGGAAGCCCAAAAGAATATTATGTACATGTAACCAACCATTAGTTGGATAAAATGATAAGAGGTTTGTTCCAGTTTAAGTAAGGGATCGAGTTCGAGTCATTATGTATGCAGCAGCCACCGTTGGGAGACTCACCCACTATTTCCAGGTACGCGACACGGGTCAGGTTCAGATTAGTCGGGGCGAAACTCTGGATACTGGGCATGAAACAAAAAAAGAATACTATGTTCATGTAACCAAAGGTCTAGAGGAAAATAATATGTTTACAAATCATAACCAACTTTAAAAAAATTATATTATTTACTTTAAATAGGAGATTAATTTCTTTTGAAGCTTAGAGTATAAAGAGTTTTCACATTTCCAATAATCACACTCGTCGGAATTTGAACTCATGCTCTCTTTAATGAGGTTGCTTAACACATTAATCAACAACTCTTCTATTTTTTTTTATTTTTGGCCCAGAACAACTCTTTTTTTAATTCTAGAACATTTACTATGTATTGCTTTTATCCTCATGCATACACCCTCTCTCGTTGGTCCTTTTTTTTATTATTATTTTACCTCAAATTCTTGCTTGTCTTTAAAGCGTTATAATTGTTTGATTGACTCTATGAAAAAAAAGGATAAATTTAATTGAAGAAATGAGGTCACATCACAAATATATGTGTTTAATATATCCTTAATAATTGGCCAAAATAAAAAATAAATCCCAAGTAAAGTCTTTATGAGTTCATGGTAATCCCTTTTACAAAATTTATTCCACAAAAATATCTTAATTTTATTTAAAGATTTAAGTGTAATATATTTTAGTGAGTACAACATTTTGTCGTTTGAATGCAACATACTCTAATAAGATATTTGTATACAATTAAAAAAGAATTACATTCACATACCTGGGGTGAGGAAAGCCTAATTGTACCGGATAATGATCCTAACCGAACCGGATTTATTTTTCGATTCTTAAGTCTTGCTAATTAAATTTTTGGTTGATTATTTGGTTTTTTATTTTTAGGTGTTCAGTTTGGTTATCTAAGATAAAAAAAAATCGGTTAAAACCCAGAAACAGAAATATATATAAAATACATATTTTATTTAATAAATTATTAAATATTTTCGGTTCATTCAATCAACCGAAAATTCGAACCGAAATAATCCGGTTAATTACTTCAATTCAGTTTTAAAATTATTTATTATTCGGTTTTTACCGAACACTGAATGCTCACCCTAGTTATATTCGGTCAAAGATTGACATATGTTTGAAGGATAAATTTTGAAATCTGAGATTCTTCTGTAATTTCCTCGGACGAAGTAGATATGTATGAAAGGAAACAGTGAACTTGGGGCTAATGATGTGATTCTCATGCCGTAATAATTTTTTGTTTGATTTTTCTATCTTGGGGCTTAAGGAATGATATGCTAATAATAATTCATAATATATATATATATATATATTATATTGTGTTTGAAGATTTGGATAAGAAGAATAATCCGAGTGGCACGATCATGACAAGACATAATTGCTACGTTTGGTAGCATGGAACCAGAAACTTGGAAGTGGAATTGAGGTGAGAATCAGAAAATAAGCTTGTTTGGTTGGTTTGAATTGACTTCCATGGAACTGTGAATTCCATCAAATGATGGAAGTGAGACTTCCATAAGTCCCATGTAGGAACTCCAATTCCAGTTTCATGGAAGTGGCGTCTTCTCCGTTTTGCCCTCTCCCCTTCACTGTTCACATCCATTCCAGCCACCGCAATCCGCCATCAACTGTTAGTGAAGAGCTCGCGTCCTCCGGCCTCCGGCGATCTTGTTCGTGAAGAGCTCGCCTCCGGCCATCCACTCAGTTCCAGCCACCGCAATCCACCATCAACTGGATTTTGTTGCAGTCGAACGATCGCACGACGTCTCGCGACAAACGACCTCTGGTGATGAACGACATCTGGCGATGAACGAACTCTGGCGACAAACGACCTCTGGCAACCAACGCAACCCCACCTCGATCAACGATGACGAAGGTGATCTCCGAAACAGGACGAACGCGATCTCTGAAACGCAACAGCAATGAACGCTACCCCCACAACGGCGACGAACACGATCTCCGACGACAAACGCATCCCCGACAATGGTGACAACGCAATCTCCAGCGACGAACTAGTGGTCGCATTGGTGCTGGTTGTGGGCGGAGGGGTAGAGTTTTTTGGGGGAAGGAGGGAATTTTTTTTGGTAAAGGGTATATTAGTCTTTTCACACTATAAATATAAATATTAAATTAAAATAATACCCCACTTCTTCCAGCATACCAAACAAACTTTTAATCTCACTTCCACTTCCATTTCTACTTCCAGTTCCACTTTCAATTCCATCAAAATCAATTCCACGTACCAAACGGGGTATAACTGATTCTGATTAAGATAACCTTTTTGAAAAAGAGAGAGGACGAAATATGTGCTTTTTTAATAAAAAAAGTAATATAATATTGACTTAATGACGAATAATTAGTACTTAATCAATCACACACCATCAACTTCAAAGCCGCCCTAATCTTAAACAACCAATCATTTAATGGATTTTCCTGTGAAAATACTTGATCGCGGTCAAGACCAAGCATTCCACTGTGGTTATTAACACTTAATTAATTGATTCAAATGTGTAAATCATGATATTCTAAATAGATGAATTAATAAATAAAATATCATAAAAATTGATAAATTATTATAAGGTCCTTTGACGCATTATTTCTTTTTGTTGGGAGTAAATTTCTCTAAATTATATATCATTTCAATAATTTTTTCAATTTAATAATAAACTCTTTCAAATTTTAATTAAATTTGGGGAGAATTTCGTTTAAATCTCCCAAGAAGACTTGATTCTCAACAAGGCCAACCAGGTTCCGCTGAAATCTCAGTGGAATATTTTGAGCCAAAGGCAAAATTAAGTCGAATGCTAAATGACCTTGTTACTCTTAATGCATTTGTAAATTTACTTATATTTTTTAAAATATTAGAGCATGTTAGAATTTATATTAGGAATTATAAATTTTTATTTGCACATGCAGATTTTTTTGATGATTTTATTTTTTAAGAATTAAAAAAATAGGAAACCATAGTTGGTTAATTCATAATAAGCAGAGAAAAAAAGGTATAGTGAACAGTGGCCTTGTTTGACAACAAGGTGCTTATACCCATAAGCACGTTCAACAGTGTTTTTCCGTAAAACGAGACAATCTCCTCCATATATTTGCCTCGACTTGTGTGAATAAGCCCATAAGTACTTCTCCACCGCTTTACCAAACGGACCCACTATAGGCTTGTTTGGTTAGCCCGTTTGGGCAGCCAAGCCATTTCTGCGCTTACAGAGACAAAATTCATCTCACATATTTACCTCAAAATCTATGTCCGTTCTCCCAACGGACTATCCAAACAAGCTAACAGTTATCATCAACTTCATCACATTTTATATATGATTCAAGTGATAACAATCATAAACCTCCTTGGTCCCATATCTGCCCCTCAATCCCATAAAAGAAAAGGGCCCCTTCATCTTTAGTTCTTGTTCTCATCCATTATTATTAATTAAGCAAAAGCAAAAGAATATATATATATATATATATATATATGGACATGATGATGGCAGAAAAGTTGGATTCTTTCAAAGATTAGTGTGATCACTTGGAATAAAAGCACTATAGAAGCATGAGGAAGGGGCGAGAAGAAAGCTTTTTTTTTAAAAAAAAAAAAATCACAATGGACAGACAGCATGCATGACGTGTTGATTCAAACACTGATTTGGTTTGATACACAAAACTAAACAATATAAAAATGAGATCCATGAAAGATTACACTGAATGCAATTGTGATTAAAAGAAGCTTCATATGGATAGTGGAAAAGGGATGGCCTAATAATATTTCTAATCTTATTAGATGTTTATTATCAGAAATAAAAAATTAAATAAATCAATTAATTATGATATATGTTTAAAAATATGTACGTATATGATTATATTATATACTAATTTATAGCTAGATAAATTATTTTTAAAGAAAATAATAAATATATTAGTTAATAATTTTTTTATCAATTTAAAAAAAGAAAAAATGAGTATGATGTTGACATTTAGATGGAAAGGAACATGAACGTGAAAGGAGAGATACAATTAATGTTGGGCGAACTATAGCGGCGCACGAGCCCATAATAGGCATGAAAAAGCAATCGAAGGTCCTATTTTTTTAAAAAGAAAAAAAAAGAAGAAAAGTGTTTAAGATAGTGAGAATGCACTAAACACCAATATAAAAAGACACAGCCATGGATGTAATGAACGAAACTAAGAGAGATAAAGTAGGGGGGAATATATAATAGTGGCCGACCAATTTGATTTATAGGGTGTAAACTATTTTCTAAAAAGATAAGTGAGACTTATTTTTAATATCTTTTAATAAGAATTTGAGTAAAAGTTTAGTGGGTTCAAAATTAGTAAATGAGTGTGTGCAAAATAAATAACATAATAATAATATATACCTAATTTTATGGAAATCGGGGGATGTGGTTGCATCCCTCCAATGAACGTAGGTCCGCCGGTGAATATAAGGGTGACATATAGAGTATTTATACATGAAGATGAGGGGAATTAAAAAGTAGAATGCTTATTGAATGCATCTATACAATGACTCCTGGGGTTAAATCAATTATAATTAAAAGGGAAAGATGTCCAGAGATTTTAAGTAATAGAATTAATTCGTAAAATTACCATAAAGTCTCAGGAGTAGATGCTGATATTGTTAATGAAGGCTAGTAAGGTTGTTAATGACAACCTCAGCAGCTATTCTTGAGATCTTGTGGTAATTTTATGAATCCTTGGAACCATTTTATGGTTAATTCTGTTATTTGTGACCTCTAGTTAATTTTCCCGAATTAAAATATTAAAAAATATTCATGTATAACTCCAACGGATTAAAATTTAAATAGAGTAAGGCATTAATTCATGCAACTGTTATTTTTTCAAAACTTGAAAACATATTGTGCTTGTTTGGGGATCATCGTTCCCCAACAGAACACGCAGGTCGAGATAAAACCATCTCAAAATCCGTAAAACCATATAAAAATCCGTAAACTCCTTTCTCCCAATGGAATTTCTTTCTCTCAACGGAGTTCTCAAACACACACATAATGTGCTTGTTTGGGAACACCGTTTCCCAAACGGTGCACGTAAGCCGAGATAAAACCATCTCAAAATTCATTAAAACCATCTTAAAATCCATAAAACCATCTTAAAATCCGTAAAATATCTCAAAATATGTAAACTCATTTCTCCCAACGGATTTTCCAAACACACAAATTGTATTGGGTAAAGGTGAATTTGAACAAGACACTTAAAATTCTATAGCTTGACCTATATTTAATTTTAATTCTATATCTAGTATTTAATATAAGAGTCTATTTTTTTTTTGGAGCATGCAGTTGCGCTCTCTTAATCACATCCTCTTTGTAAGTTACCTTTAAGATGTTTACCATAAAAAAATTCTTCAATTTCATTATCATTTTTTTTTTAAATTCAACAATCCTATAATCATAATTCTCATTTAATATATACTTATTATCACCTCGTAAAGAAACACTCATACATTATCTTTTCTATTTCTATTTGTATAAAAAAAAAAGAAACAGTCCTACATTTTGATGAAAATTATAATAAAGTGATTTGTGAACATGACTAAAAGAATTTCTTCTGCTTAAGTCTAATTTAATAGGATAAAAAGAATATATATCCAAATTTTCTGGATTATGACTCTTTTTCTGATCTTGTCGCCCTCAGCATCCATTATAAACGAAGGAAACAAGATTTGGACCACATGTCTAAGATAATATAACAATTGTGTGCCCATTAACTTGTTCTCCTTCTACAGACATCTCTCATTTATTGGATCACCACTTCATAATTCTCCCTAATCTATCTATACAGTACATGATCTTATTTTTTTTATTTATATAGGAAAATATTTCAGGTGGATTATGAGATAACTCTTTACATATTAAATCAACTTTTTTTATAGTATGGAAAATTAAGTTTATTAATTGATTTTGGTTACAAACTAAATGATTTTTTAAGGGAGAATTACTTTAAATTCCCGCGCTATGAACTAATTGCTCTAAGATTCTAAGAGGTTGTTAATGGTAGCTGCTTCACTTGTCAACTGTGCTTATCGACTTGTTATTAACAACCTCTTAAAATTTTAGAGTAATTAATTCGCTATCGTATGAACTAAATGTAATATATTTTACTAGCTCAATGAATTCTATATTGAGGATATATATATATATATGGTTTAAAATTTTGAGGAGCATGGACTAATTCTGATCAAATATATTGCTAATTTTTATAAATTAAAAACTAAGGATATAAAAGGGGTCTATCGTACACTGGTAATGGTGGTTCTTGACATGACACCATTAATCCACACCTTTCTTTAATCTTTCTCAAAAATTTAAATTTTCAAATCAACAGTCTTTTTTTTTAAAAAAAGATTCATTCGTGACCATTCAATGAATTTAAATTAAATAACATTGAGTCACTCCCTCAGTTATTTGCAGAACAGATTTTAGTTTCAATTGCTCTTTTTTTTTGGGGCCAATAATCGAAGATCGTGACTGATCCTAGTTGGTGAATCGCTTTGAAGGAGTGTGTAACATGTGACACATAACATTAATTATCATTTGGATAAGCATATATCTCCATCCCTTTTCCTTCTAGAAGCTCCTTTTAATAGTTGAATGTTATATAAGATATGATAGAGCTATCCTATCAGTTTATGCAGAGCAGAAAAAAAATTCTCTGAACGAAAAGGACAATTCAATTATATGGATGGACTCAAAATAAACAAACAAATGGATAAATATCACAGTAGGAACACTGTTTTTTAAATGGTGCACACATTTCAGTATAAGACCATCTCGAAATTTATTAAAAAAATCACGAAATCCATGTATTGAAATTCGCAAAATATCTCGAAATCTGTAAATTCATTTCTCCCAACGGACTTTCCAAACACACATCTGTTTGTGAAGCCATTTTCCCAAACGGTGCACGTAAGCCGAGATAAAACCATCTCGAAATCTGTAAAAACCATCTCGAAATTCATAAAAACCATCTTGAAATCCGTAAAATCATCTCGAAATCCACAAAATACCTCAAAATCTGTAAACTCTGTTGGATCAACGGAATTTCCAAACACATACAGTCATTCACACAACAACACAACACTTGTTCATTTCTCCATAACAAACGGAGAACAGAAGAAGGGACAGGGCACCATGAATGGCACGACCACAACCTTTATTTTTATCATGTCGACATGACCCCATTCATCACCGTCCATTCTCCCAAGATCAACGGCCCAGTTCATCAGGGTGTGACTATGCTAAATGCTTTTTTTTTTATATTGAATACAAGTGCTAATTGACTTCGTTAGAAGATAAATGACGCTAAATGAATTACTTTAATTTATATATATATTTATCATTTTTTATAAAAATTGAATTACAGGATGAATTTTGTATTAATAAACCGGGGAAAGATTAATTATTACTAACTAGAGTGGGGAGCATTGTTCCGTACACAGTTTAAGGTTTGAGGAGCTTTTATATAGTACCTGCTAAAAAGTTTACACCCGCGGGTCGTTTTTATGATACTCTTATGAGTGTTAGTCACTATTTTTGTTTTAAATAAATAAAATTGGTTAAAATTAATTAAATATAATTTTTTTGTAACTTTTCAAAATTACCTTTTTATTGGCATAGCTGAATGTTTAGGGAAAGGAAATGAAAAGGCCATCATAGAGAGCCGATAATAAAACATGTTTGCATGGTCTATACTCTATAGTGAACTCGCACTTTAATTTGAGAGGAAATTGGAGGATTAGAAAATAGACATATAAATATTAAATGCTTCGTATAAATACATGTCTTGTTTTATTAGATTTGAGTATAATTAATATTGTTTGAAGAATATTAATATGTTTGGTATGGTTGAATTTGGAGGTGGAGTTGGAAATGGAATTTAATTCTTATGTTTGGTATGGTTGAATTGGAATTTAAAATAGGTAAAAATGAATTCCATGTTGCAACCAATAGAAATTGTATTCATTTCCATGTAATTGATTTTTTGACCCCTTATTTTTTCCTATATTTATATCCATTTCCATCTCCATCTCCATTTTCATCAAAATCAATTCCAACGTACCAAACTAGCTATTACTCAATTTACCCGTTTTAAAAAAACGGTTGGATCATTTTTATTGAAGATCGTGTAATTACATGGTAATCCAATAATACATATATAAGAATTTCCCCTAGTTTCGATCAATTTAATGAATAACATTATTGATTCAATAAGATTAGTATTAAGATTTATGATTAAGAAAGACACTTGTTGCGTATATACATTGTAATCAAAGCAAGTTGCTGTCATTAGTCAGAAAGCCGCTTAGGACTTCGTCCATTCCATTATTCAACTGTCACATGTAGGGGTGAGCAAAATTTCCCGCCCCGCCCGCCCCGCCCCGCCCGTAACCCGGAAGCTTTGAACCCGTTAAAACCGGCCCAACTAAACCCATTATGGGCGGGTTCAAAAACGGGCGGGGTGCCCCACAAACGGGGCGGGACACGGGTTCACCCACGGGGTGCCCCGTACCCGCCCGTTTACCCTGTTATAATATTAAAAAAAAAAAGACTTCACCTGTCCAAGCCCAACGATTGAAGAATGGCAAAATAAAAAGTCCAAGTCCAACAAATAAAATCCCTACCCAAGCCCAACAG
>JANTPZ010005215.1:0-25521 GCA_025593235.1 Vachellia pachyceras | reverse complement strand
TATTCCAGCCCCATTTCCTTCTTCCTCAAAATATTCTGATAGCATAAAATTCTCGGCGGCACAAAAATGGAGGGTCTTCTGCCTTTAGTTTACAGAGCAGTGAAGAAAAGTCGAACCCGCCAGGAGTACCAACGTCTCCGATCTGCATCTTCTCCTCTCATAAACATGGCCGAGATCTATCCTCGCAGCTCTCAGAGCCATCTATATCAGTTTGAGACGCCGGATTCAACCCAGACGGTAACTGAACTTTATGCAGACGGCGCTAAAAAGGATCATCATCACCGGCGGCACAATTCCGTCGGAGATTTCACTTCCGGACGGTTCTCTTCTTCTCAGCGCCACACAGCCGGTGCTACTCCGAAGCCTCTCGTCCGGTTTAGCAGCCATAGTAGAATGTTCTCGTGCATCACGGCATAGTACAAGGTCCTTTTGCTGCTAATTAATCTGCGCCCTTTCAAGTTGATTTGTGTACTGCGTCTACGTCTGGTCCTTAATAATATTTAGCAAGCCTCACTTATATTTTGGTTAAATAAATTATTTTGGTTTATATATTTATAAATACGTAATGTGTATATCATTTAGGGAGAATTTGAGATAAGTCCTCCGTTAATAAATTAATTAAAGAATGAGACTTTCTACACATATGCAATTGAGTTTCTATGATATGCAATTGAGTTTTTATATGAACAACGGATAATATCTCATTCTCCAATGGTAGATTTATCCCCAATTCTCCCTATCATTTATCATTTTATAAATCAAAATTATAGATATAATAGTTTATTTAACTTTGTTAGTCTTAGTTAAAAAATTAACTATCTAAGGTTTATGTTAAGGTGTTACGGTGTTAATGGATTGAAGACCCTTTCTGCTCCTCCATGATGATGTTTATAACTGTTCAAGTGTACGTACATGTATTATTTGGTATATGTTTCTATTAATTAAAAGAAAACGGTAGCCTTTAATTTTCTTGCTGTGTATGCTTCAATATTAATGTTGATTCAGCTTTTCTTTCTTTCTTTTTCATTTTAATATCAAGGCAAGCTAAACTTGTTTTGGAAAATTCATTGGGAGAAAGGAGTTACGGCTTTCGAGGTGATTTTATGGATTTCAAGATAGTTTTACAGATTTCGAGATGATTTTTTTAAATTTCGAGATAGTTTTTACATATTTCGAGATGATATTGTCTTGGTTTACGTACACCGTTGGAGAAAATAAGTTCCCAAACAATCACTAAGATTGTCAACAGTACAACCAAGACAGCAAAATCAGGGACATCCTCCCCAACACTACCAACGTGGTCACTACAAAGTTGGTCAAGGCAAAAATTGGAAGATTCAACAAGTTACATGGGGTATGTTTGAGAATCTGTTGGGAGAAAGGGGTTTATGGATTTCAAGAAGAATTTACGGAATCCAAGAAGAATTTATGGATTTCAAGATGATTTTTACAGATTTCGAGATGGTTTTATCTTGATTTGGGTACACCGTTGGGAAGAAGTTTTTCCAAACATGCACATACATCACCTCCGACGAACTAGATGTATGGGTAGCTTTAACTAGCTGGTACACCTAAGGGCCTCTCTATGGACATGGATAATATGGATATCTCAGTTAAATAGGATCAGTGACATAATCACGTTAACCTCCGATCCTCCCATGATGGGTGGGTGGGAGGAACTACAGCCTGCAAATACCAATCTGATTCAACCTTTCTAGCTGAGGTTGGAATACTTCTCTTTTTCTTGCTGTTCTGTTTGTAAATAGAATTATCAATTAAATAGGAAGCAGATGGATATACAAATCATTTTTTTTTGAATATGAACTGAAAATCATTACTTAAAACATAGCAATACATCAAGTCAAGTGGGTAGAACTACCCCTTCAACCACCATACAGTGAACAGGAGGCGGTGGTTGCTCATAGAAGTAAAAGTTCCTAACTAGGTTATGGGCCATTTCGGCAAGCTTGTTAGCTAACATGTTTTTGTCTCTAAGTACATGGTGGAACACAATATTCCAATTTCTAGCTACCAACATCCGGGCTTCATCAACAATATCTTTAAAGGGGTGCCTAGCGTCACACCCACGAGTCACTAAACTTACAGCCTCAACACAGTCTGAATGAACTATCACGTTCCGATACTCACGCACCCAGCATACTTGCAACCCATGAATAATGGCTATAAGCTCTGCAATGGTTGGGGAGACCATCGAGAGTTTACAGATGTAGCCACATATCTATCGGTTATCGCCTGTACGAAGAAGCCCTCCATAGCCACTCTGACCTAAGCTAAGAACGGATCCATCAACCTCTAGATTACAAAGGTTAGCGGTTCCCGTGATACCTTTCTGCTGCTCACTAGTATGGCCTGCGTTGGAATTACAATTCAACAAGATAGATTGGTCGCCAAAAGCTCTAAGGAAAGTGGATTGAGCACTAGTTGGGTCACAGCGCTCCTCCTCTCCAAATGCTCTTTTGCACCTGTCAACCCAAATATCCCAATAGATGTATCCATACAAAGTACACCATTAGATTTTCTGCGTAAAATCCTTGCCCGCCTGTGCTTGTAAATTCCACTTTAGCCAATCCACTCCTTGCAAGGCAAAAAATTCCTAACATAAGGATGGATCCACCAAAGAGATCCACCGTTCCCAAGCATTAACATAGTCCCGGAGCAAATGCATGGGGGTTTCCTCTTGGCCGCAACCGAAAGGGCAAGATGCTGACTCGGCAAGGCCCAACCTGGCTCGCAGTTGGACTGTATGAGTTCTCCCATGGGCAAAGATCCACATAAATGTTTTGATCTTCTCCGGAACCGGCCATTGCCACATTTTCTTCCAGAAAGGGTCTCCCTGCTGGTGACTACCTGCAGATAAAAAATGGTAAGCAGAACTAACAGAAAAACAACCATCAGAGGCATGTTTCCCGAAGTGTTTATCCTCTCCTCTCTCCTCATACGGCGGGTGTGCACTCATAATCTACTCAACAATGGGGGGATGGAGCCATCTGTGCAGTTTCTCAGTATCCCAAGTCCTCCAAAGGGTCACAAACTCTGAAATAGTAGTTTTGCGGTCGACCAGGGTTTCCCAACCTAGGACCATGTCAATAAAGGGGTATTTATCTCTGCCCAATTATCAAACCAAAAAGAAGTTCTCTCACCATTCCCCAACTTCACTCCTACACCACTTTGGAATTTTTGCCAAATAGCATAAATCCCTTGCCAAGTAAGAGAGGCATTCCGCCGCCTCTTTACTTTCAACATGAAGCTTAGCTCACATTTGTATTTGTCTCTTAGGACACGGACCCAAAGAGTATCAGTCCTTGTTAATAAACTCCAGCAAAGCTTCATAATGAACGCTTCATTATGTTTCCTTAGGTCTTTAATACCTAATCCCCCATCCGCCTTGTCCTTATTGATAAGGTCCCAAGGTAACAGGTGAAGTTTCCTGGTATTCACAATGTCACCCCAAAGAAATCCCCGGCTCTTCTTTTCTAGCTCATGAATCAGACTTTTGGGAAGAAGCATAGTCTGCATGTGATAGGCCATAATAGCAGATAACACTGCTTGGATAAGGGTGCTTCTTCCCGCCATTGTGGGACATCCTTTTTTCCAACCTGCCATTCTCCTTTGAACCTGTTCCACAATTGGAGCAAAAGTGACATAAGAAGCCCTTTTATGCAGGAGTGGGATACCTAGATACTTCCCTAGGTCACCTGTCAACACAATACCCATATGTTGACTTAACGCATAAGCTCTGGAGAAATTGACATTTCTGGGAAAATCAAACCCTTGTCTTAGCTTTATTAATTTTTTGGCCTGAAGCATCACAAAACTTCTCTAAGCTCCTCATCATCACGGTCGCTTGATCCTCCGAGGCTTCTTCAAATAAAATTAGATCATCAGCAAAGAAAAGATGGGATAGCCGGGGTCCCCCCTACTAAGCTGGATTGGCCGCCATGTCCCTTCATCAATTTCATCCTGGATGACATGGGCGGGCCAGCCTTTCCATACAAAGAGTGAAGATATAGGGGGAGATATGATCCCCTTGACGAATGCCCCTGGACGCATGGAAGGTGTTAGTGGCTTCCCCATTCCATAACACTTGAAAAGAAGGGCTGGTTATGCATGCCATGATGACACTACATAAATTCACATCCATACCCATAAAGAGAAGGGTATCTTCGATGAACGCCTATTCTAAACGATCATAAGCCTTCTCTTATTGCCTCTTTTCATCTTAACGCCTATTCTAAACGATCAACCTTAACTGCCATCCATCCCTTATTGCCTCTTTTCATCTTCATATAATGAATTACCTCTTGTGCAATAATGATATTATCGTTGCTCTGCCTTCCCGCAATGAAGCTGCATTGATGTTGCCCAACCACGTTGCCAACAATATGTCTTAAACGGTTACTTATAATCTTGGTAATAATCTTGTAGCTCACATTGCATAGGGAAATTGGTCTGAAATCTTTGATAGTGTCAGGGTACTCCACCTTAGGAATCAGGACAATATTAGTGTTATTTATGTCCCTAACATGGGAGGGGTCCTTGAAGAAAGCCTCCACCATATCACTGATGGACTCACCCACCAGGTGCCAGTATTCCTGATAAAAGACCGCATGAATTCCGTCAGGCCCTGGGGCTTTGAAACCCCCAAGATCGAAGGTGGCGTTCTTGATTTCCTACCTCGTAACCTCCCTTGATAGGCTAGAGAGGTCCACCTCACTGAGGGTGGGAAATTTGGACCTTGTACTAAGAGCGTGGGTATGCTGGCTGTCACTACAAAAAAGATCCTTGTAGTAGGTCAGAGCCATGCTCTTCAGAGTCGCTTGGTCAAAAACCCAATTTCCATCTACATTCTTTAGGCCCTCAATCCTATTCCTATTCCTCTTAATAATAGCTGAAGTGTGAAAATATTTGTTGTTTCTATCCCCCACTTCAACCAATTGCATCTGGATTTCTGATACTAGAGGAGTTCTTCCTGAGCCAACACCTTATTGTAATCCTTCCAAAGTTCTCTCTCAGTCTGGGCTAGGTGTTGATTGTCCCTTTGACTACGAGTTCTGTCAATCCCTTCAATTCTATGTAGGAGATGCCTTTTTTTAGTACAAAGGTTGCCCACCTTCTTTTTATTCCACTCTTCAGCTTCTGTAGCAACAAGTTTATCTTTAGATAATATTCAGGGTTAAAGTGCAAATTTATCTTTAAAGTTTCCGTCCGGAAACAATAGCTATCAGAAAGTTTTTTCAAGGACTAACATTGACAGCTAATTTTAACCAATAGAGGCTTACATGAATGTTACATGCATTCTCTGCCCTCCACCTCATCGTTGCAACTTATCATCTCTTCCTCATCACTTTCTCCCTATCATTCACTCTCCATGGCTTTTCTGCTTCTCTCTCTCATCCCATTCAAGGGAAGAAGAATCACTGAGGAAGAACTCGTCGTCGAAGGAAATAAGAACTTGCCGAGGAAGAAGAATGAGTCGTTGGACAAAGATGTGATTTTCTTACTTCTTCTTTAAAATATTTTTTCAACTCACCTAACCTATCGATTATTCCAATATCCGGTGGGAGAAATGAGTTTTCGGATTCTGAGAAGAATTTACGGAATCAAAAAAGAATTAATGGATTTCAATATGTTTTTTACAAATTTTAAAATGCTTTTTATCTTGACATACATGCATTATTGGGGAAAGATTTCCTCAACATGCAGAATATCATCTGGGCAAAGGCAAAAGGCCAGAAGAATAGTTGAACGGGGGAACTAAAAAGGATTAAGTATTACTTTATATAAAATATATGCTGTCAAGTTAGTGAGTTACTTTACTTATAAAAAAGAAAAGAAAAACACTGGGGTAAGGAAGTCATTGGATGATTAATTTATTCCCACTTGTGGATTAGCATGATATCTTCCGGACCCGTAGGGACATTTAAAAATGGGGTTAATTTCCACGATGACGTTAACAAACCCATCAAGAGCAATTAAGTGGTATACGCAAGCAAAGTATCGAAGCCTTTCTACTAATATTTTCACTATAGTCAACTTTTTTGATGATTAAACCACATGCTTTAGAGCTTATATGGTGACGTTGAGCTATATTTAAATAAAAAACACGAAATATTCAATTTCAACACACACACACAAATTCAGGCAAAACTCCTTCAATGTATTTACCATGTAGACTTCTGTGTACTTCCAGAGAAAATGCTACTAAAGTTGGGATTTTATTACTCAGGCAATTAAGGAGATATACTGGAATATTCCAGTTTTCAAATGGAACTGAACGTGCCGTGAAGACTCAGCATGTTAGTCCTATTTTGCTTTATAAATTGTATTTGAACATATGGAAAAGGATTTTCCCCCTGCTTTCCATGCTATATAGTAATCTTAGGAGTGCTATGCATGCACTTTCACTAAACGAGTTTCATTGTTGCAATCACTGGTATCATTTTCCAACATACAGTGATCATGTTTGCCAACATTTCTGGGAGCCCTAAAAGCAGGTTCAATAGTTTTTTTTACGTAAAACGAGATAATTTCTTTTACATACTTACCTCGACTTACGTAAAAATATTTATCCATCACGTTCCCAAACGGGTTCGGTATAATCTGAACTTCATGAGAAACCATGCATATGGAGATGAGGACGATGGCCAAGTCATGAACCCTAACACTAGTTTCTTTTTTCTTTCAATTCTGTTTGGAAATTTCTGTGAAGATTTTAATCCTCCCCCAAACAAGTTTTGATGAAAAACCAAAAACATTTCAAAATTATTATTTGTTTTTTAATAATTCTGGCAAAGATTTTAATAACAAGTGACAGGATTTTACATTATATTGTGGATAAATATTTGCTTATGGAGTGTCACGTCATCCATACCTTCTTTAATAAAAATATTTTAATTATACTTTTTGGTGTATCACATATTATATAAGTTTCTTTTAATCATTTCTTTCTCATTATATAACACATTATAATAACTACATGTGGACTCTTAAGAAAGACTTCTTTTAAATGATTTTATGCATACAATAACTTTTATCTCATAAAATGTAAACATGCTTATTCTAAAATTCTAAATCTATGATTAATATGAAGAGAAGCAAAAGAATAAAGAAATTAAACTAAAATTAATTTAAAGCGAAAAATATAATTTTTAATCTTCATTTTAAAATCAATATTATTAAATTAGTTAAAAAAACGGAGGAGCAGGGTCACGGCCTGGGGACCTTTATAAGGGAGTGATGAATGCCGACGGCATTTCCATTTGAGGTTTTGAACTCTGGTCTCTGGCGCAAACAGTTGCGCACTTTTCGCGCCAAACCAGAGAGACGGAGATATCTTAGAAGAAGCAAAATGGTGCAGGTGTGCTTCATTCTGGACCTGCGGAGCTTGGCACCTCCATTGCTCAGAGATCTAAAGCAGGTTCTACAAAAGAAATCCCTCTCCCAGCCTCTGCATCTCAAACTCCTTTTCTGCTTCAGTGCTCAAGCATCTCATACTCTATTTTTCGAACAAAATCAATGGATTATAATCGTATACTTCAATTGATTGCTTATGATGGATTGGATTTCATTTCTCAGTCGCTGCTTCAACTTGCTAACTTCTACGCCGTTTCAAATACTTCCTCATCGCCTCGTCGGAGATCGAACTCTCCCTTAGATAAGATCGGTCTATGCTACGTCTTTAAAAACCGATTATCTGCTTCTGATGAGGTACTGGTTACGTTGTACAAGTTATTATTGTTTCCTTTTATGTTCATCCGATTTGAACGATTATTTCGAAGTACACAATACATGGTTGCTGCGATCGGTATGAGCGAGATAGTGAATCTTCGTGTAACACAGCTGAAGATCGCCTATAATCCCGGAGGAAACTTCAATGTACGTGATTTCCACCATGCTGTTAACAGCTTGCCCTCCGATGCCTTCCTGCCTGATAATGATAACAATTACGGTGCGCTCTCTCTCGCTCTCTCTGTAGCTTTCTTGTTTGAAGAAACGCAATGATTCTTGGTTGATTATTTTCAGATGTAATACTTTCAACTGTTTTGAGTGATCGAGTATTGTACTCCTGGCAAGGTAAAGACATTGAGAGAAAAGCCATAGTCATAACTTCATTCTTGCCTGAAGATGTAGACTCGACAATGCAAAAGTGCCTCATGGTGAGTCAGTGCTTACATGAATTAGGTTAAATGGTAAAGGAAATAATTCCTTTTGCTAGTAATTCAACAGCTGTTCTGTCGTTTTCCAGGATGCTGCAGATAGATGTGTTTCGGTTGATTTTGCAGTATTTCAGCAGAAGTCCAGCCATCTAACTGATACGCGTGAAAACATAAACAACTTCCGTCGTTGCATTTCTCATATGGACAATTGCTCATTCCAGACTTACATCCCTGGTTAAGTACTCTGACAACATTTTAAATCAGCTATTGCTTTTTGGATTTTAGCAACTACTATTTCTATTTGTCCATACTAAAACAGAAAATATGAGAGAAGATACAAGTCTCATATTGAAGTGCTTAATAGTTAATATTTGAATCTGAAATTTCTGGAAAGCTTATAAAGGATTGCAGATTTCAGAGTAATGCACAGTCTTGTTAAAAGATGGCTTCAGGTTTTACAAGATGACACAGAGGAGCCACTCCAAGCACGTCTTATTTTTAAAGAAAATCTATTAGATTCTTTGAACCACATATTCTGCAACCTGCATGCAGCTGCCATTCCAATCAGCAATGGATTAAGTCAATGTCAGGTAATACGGTGCTCACAATACTCATCTGCATCAACTAGTCACTCCAAAGAGATGAGCTATTGAGCTCTATGTTATAGTACAGACAGCTATAACGAGAGAATGAGGGCAAGGATGTCTTTATAATCTCATACAATCTAGTCAGTGCACATTCTGTATTAGTTACTTTCATGGTTAGTTTGATTTTAAAATAACTATGCCAACTAATTGTTCTGCATCATTTATCACGAGATCTCATTTGATTCAGCTGCTATATGATTTTAACATTTTAAAAGTAGAAAAGAGAAGCATTAATTATGTTAACCTTATAGACATGCAGATGTCATGGAATTTTGTTAGGAGATGCTGAAACAACCAAGTCCAACAGATTTTCTTGTCCAGTCACAGGCAGCAATCTGGAAGCATACGATGTTATCGAAAATTCTGTCAGGGTTGGGGACAATACAGTTCTGTTTCTCCCATCATTTCATAGTTCCCTGAAGCTCCCGCAAATTAATTCACGAATTGACGTAACAGTTATCAGGAGGACAAGTTTGACTTCTGTTAATGAAGGTAAATATAGCTTTTGGCATTTCATATACACCTTCAAAATCAGAGCATTATTCTGCATGGGTATGCTTTTCTATTTTGAGAAAAAATGCTATATTAACGTGAATCGCTTGATGAAGTCACTTAGTCTGATAGATTGATTGAACAAATACTTTGGTCATTCTAGCGATTAAAGTACTATAAATTACACAAAATATATCCTGTTTGAAGGAACTCCTGTCTGATTGACTGGAAAGGAAGAAAAGATCTTTCAATATGCGTTTTTCACAAATTGATTCACGGTATTGCTATTTCAAATTTCGTGGTTTACTATCCATTTACCCTCAAGCAATGCTAGTGTAGCACTTTAATGCAGGTCTGATAATGGGAGCTTCCTTCGTCGCGATTCCATCCCCTTGTCATGTGAATGAATCTACTTCAGACGATGCTGATCAGCCGGACTTGAATGCTCTGGGTGTGTACTAATCCTCATTTCCCTCTTAAATTCCAATATAACAATGTCAGCGTCACACCAGAGGCATAACTCAGTTGTCCAAATTGTTCTTCTCCAATATACATTTGTCAAAAGTTCTTCACAAGATATAAGTTTCTTCCATTATTTTAAGTATAGCTATGATTTGACAGTTTTTCGAGGCCTTTCCAGTGTTCTGCACTCGATGGACCAAGGTTTGATATGCTCTTCGAATAGTGACTTAGAAACAATGACAGAGGTTCCTTTCCGTTGCTATTATATACTGCAGCCATCAGATAATGGGCCAATGCTACTTAGGGTAATCACTAACAAGCTTGCTCTTTCTTGCTCTCAATAATTGTTTCATGATATCTTCGATGGCATATATACTGTATGGCTCATATATCCTGATGAAGTTTTGTTGTCCCGTTTTAGATCCTGTAACCAATGTCCATAAACTTGCAGCGTATTGCAGGTGCAGAAGAAGTATTACGAGTTCCTGATAATCGATTAGTTAACTCTTCTGTCAATAAGGAAATTGAGAATTCTGTTGAAGCCTGTTTGTTGAAGGTTCGATTAAACATTTCTATGATGCTTGTGTCTGTTCACACATTTCTTTCCTTTCCTTTTCCAATGAAAGTTCGTTGCACATACATAATGTAATGTTGCCAATATTCCACCAGGATCAATTATGGATAGGCTGTCTCTAAGGCGGGGAATTGTATTCTGTCTCTCTTTTTCATGGTCTGCTGGGACCTTCGTGTTTGTGTTGTGTGTGTGTGTGTGTGTGTGTGAGAGAGAGAGAGAGAGAGAGAGAGAGAGAGCTTATCTAGAAGAATTTTTGTTGTTCAGTGAATCTAGGAATTTCACATAAAGGGACCAGGTTCCTTTTTAATCATCAGAGTCCTGTAATGGTGCATTTATCACTTTCTGCTAATAATTGATGGAATTAACTAAAACATAGACTTATTGAATTTGTATTCATTATGTTCCTAGCACTTTTTAACGATAACAGGAAAGTCATGCATGCAGATTGATCTAGCGCACTATGATCCCTTGCTGCATGAAAGAGGCTTCCATCAAAAACTAAACTTGCTTGTGAGAGAAAGCTTACAGTTCGGGTCAGTGACCTTCTCCTTCCATTTTGACACGTGCCAGCGAATGAGCTTAATAATGCTCCTGAACATGAATGGCCTTTCAAAAACAACGAGTCTTTTCTTCTTAAGAAAATAATTATAACAATGAAAGGTCAGCACTTGAATGCTGCTCGGTATAACAATAGACGATATCTTTTCTGTGGATGAATTATGTACTGTATAAATAAAAAATTGACTTGCATTCTCAACTTTTCCGAAGAAAAATGTGCCCTTATACCTTTATATGCGCAAATTCTTTCACTTACTGCTATTCATATTTATCATTATCAATAACTGTAATCTGTAGCTAAACCATTTCCTCAACAAAATATTCTCAGTCCCTCCTCATTCATTGGTTGTACTCAATTGTAGGTCAATATTTCCTAAAGAGGGAGATGCAGCCGTTGAGCCAAGCTCAGGCGCAAAATCATCTTTAGAAGTGACTGGGAAAGCAGAAACAACAATACTTGTTGATGGAAAAAGCTTGGCATTGGATCTTACAACCCAAGAAGACAATACCATCGCCTGTATTACCAAAGAATGGGAGCAATTGGTAGTGAACGAGGACCCTAAGATGTATTCTCCATCTTGTATGCCCAAGCCCAAGTTGGATCAAAAATGCGTTTCACCACGTAATTGTAATAGGCAGCTAGATAGAGAAACTTCGAGGATTTTAGAGAGATTGGAGGTTCCAAGACCACTAAAAGCAAAGTCGGTGTCTCCTGTTTCGAATGGAACCATGACGAATACAAGTGTGCCCACAAAGAAACCTCTCATACCATTCCAGCCAATTCAAGCTATAGAACCAGTCCCTATAGGCAGCCAGCTAATGAAACCAAATTTTCAAAGGTTGAAAAGGAAACATAAATGACAAGAAGGCTACCGCACATGCATTGCTTGAATAGATGATTCAGAACTCAATAAGGTCAGCATGCATTGCTCTTTTTATCTTCTAAATTTCATGCTCCAAATTATTTTCTGTTCAAACTTTGTGTCGGTCGCTGCACTTGTGAATCTGTTTCAGTAAACATTAGGTGTGAAAATACTTGACAATTTTAGTTCATTGATTCATTCATCTATTAAAATATACGTAGTTACAGTCTTAATTTAAGAGTTTAATTCTTTCTTGAGCTTGATTAAATTGTAGAAGCAGCAATATTAGATAGAGTTGAACGATAATGAAAACCTTATGATAAATTATTATTTGTAAAAGACAATACAAGAATATCAATCTAATTATTAACATTAACATTTTAAATAAAAGTTAATTATAAAAAAAGTTGAATGTTGTCACAAGTTTTGCCATAAATAAATAGATGGAAATAACAAAGAACCTTTATTAGTATTTTTTTGGGGTACCTTTAATTGCACTCTTAGTGATAAGTTCGGTGGCATGTTTGACTTCTTTGCTTGTGAGGTCGGGGGATGGGCCACTTTAGTTTTGGAAGGGAGTTGAAATGCATCATACGATGCAAAGCATAGTGGTTGTTTGTGGATAGAATCGAGGGTGATGTCAACACGTTTTTATGATTTCTTCCAACGGAAACACGCCAACAGAAAGACAAGGAAAGGCACTTACCATTTGAATCCCACCCGAACAGTGTGAGGACTGAGGAAGCTTTATATATATATATATATATAATATGTGTGGAGAGAATAGGTGTCCGGTTGGTTGGAGGCCCATGGGATAAGAAAATTGGAGACGCTAAATTGGAACCAATACATGCTGAATTCCCCCTTTAGAGTAGTTGTTTTCATGTTTTGGGAATTTAGGGTGAATACCCTCCTTCATTTGTACAAAAAAAAGTACTTGCTGAATTCTAATTGATAATAAAATTGGATACTCTCTCCAATCTTATTCTCTTTTTTATGCTTTTTATTAATTGATAGTTAAAATCGGTTTAAAAAAATATACATATAAGATATGAAATTTTTTTAATCAGACCTTATTTATGAAGATGATTTGTGTAAGAGAAAAGAGAGAGAATGAGTAGGAAAAATAAATAAGAAAGATGTATAATTAATTGAGGGTAAAAATAGGAAAAATGCATTAAATTTTTATTGAAAGTCAAATTGTTGCTTATATAGATTATCAACCCATGAGAGAATCTTGTTTGTAAATAGTGGAGAGGGAGGATATAAAAAATTGGTAAACCCATGTGATAAGAAAATTGCAGACCCTAAACTAATCATTAAAAGGAATCAATATGCAGATAGGTTTATCAAATGAACCGACAGCTAGAGGGGACAATCATCTTAAGTTTATTTCTTGTAAAAGTGAAATTCTAACTCTACATGTTTGAAAAGAAATTTGGTTTGGACAATTTTTAAGATATGACCATAATACAAACAAATCCTGAATTTCTATGAATGTTATCATTGAAAATATAATTAAAAACACAAATAAGTACTATATTGGATCTAATATTCCAGCAACACCATCCATCTGGATTCGGTAACTAATTATTAATGTATTAATTAATTACTAATTACAAATAGTAGAGGATAATCATTCAATAAACTGGGTCGGGTAATTCCGCTTGGTATATGCTCCGAATCCGCTTTCTTCCAGTCTCTTCACAGAGGCTGAGGCTCCCATCTCTTTCGTAGGATTGCTCTTTGGAATCGTTTCCGTAGTGCTGTAGTCACTGCACATAATCCGCATCACGCTGACGCACCGATGCGATAGTCATCCAACCCCACATCTTTAGATTTTGGTGGCCCATACACACAAGTATTTTAGTCCCACATCTTCCACCGTTACATGTTTATGATAAAAGATTACAATGAAATATAAATCATCCCAAAAAAAACTGTACATCGAGGTATTGGCCCATCATCAAGGAAAACTACTTTAGATCATTCCCACAACTTTCTTTAGAAATTTTCTTTATGGAAGTCGAATTTCGTGCTTGTCCTGTGAGAGAAATCCGAAGCTAATTGGCGAAGTTCTACTGTGAGCGCCTGGATCCCACAGTAAAACACTCCTGCATGAAGTATATTTTTGTCAGTTCCCATACACCAATCCTCTTGGATGTTACTTTCTGCACTATCTTTCTAGCATTATAATAATATTTATAACCTGTGGAGATAAAGATGCTTTGTTTAAAACAAAAGGATGTTTGGAAAAAGGCGGAAAAATTAAAGTATGAAATTATTGAAGAACTACTACTAATTAAAGGCTTTGAAATTGCTAAAAGAAACTTTAGTTAAAGATGTGTGGGAGCTCACCAACTCGGGCTTGTGGATGAGCAAGCGCAATGCGCTTGTACACACTGCGCCAATTGGGTTTGGCAAAGTGAGTCATGACACGAGTGCCAGAGACAATGTCCACGCCGTTCTTTGCGTGGTTTAGAGACTGTAGCATAGCGATAAGAGCAGAGCGTGCGTCACCCTCTTCATAGACACTAGTACAGTAATTGTGGAGCTCAATCACTCCACGATTGTCTGCTTCAGCTGCCTCGTTCATTACCCCTTTGAACCAGTCAAAAGAACCTTGTTCTCTTGTCATCCAATAGAAGTAGGCCTTTCTAGTTTTGAACTCACTGTGCCCAGCTTTCCTCTGTTGGGATTTCCGAGTTGCTCCTTCCTCTACCGCCATCTCCTCCTCCTCTTCCATCGCCTTGTAGTTATTAACTATGTCCTTCACTATACTGATCATTGGGGTAGCTCCAATTCCTAACCCCACTAGTAGAACCACCTCATACTTCTGATAGTCTTGAGCTGGTGCTCCATATGGTCCATCAATCAGAACTTTAGGAAGAGAGCTGTATTGTGGCCATACATAAAATATTGTTTAATTATTAAACAAACACTTGTCAAATCTACAAAAATCTTTAGTACTTAGTAAGCTCAATATGTATTTCACTGATAGAACTACTGAGGAACCTACTTTAATTAGCTTGCATGCTTAAGTGGGATGACTACTTAGCACTTACCCTTTCATGCAAAAAAAAAAAAAAAAAAAAATCAACTTACATCTCTATCACCTGGGTTGCGTAAATGTCTGGATCACAATGACATGGTTATAATTATTGTTTTGCCCACTAAGATATATGCAACTGTAAAGGTGGCCCCGGGAGTGTGGGCAGTAATCGGTGTCGCCCAAAAAGCACAACCAACCAAATTTGAATCTTTTAGAAGCAGAATATGCTTAATCCATTATTCGAGTTCAAGCTAGAAGTAGAAATGGATAGAAGCAATCCACCTACAGCTTCAATTATTTGGTTCTTTATCCTGAGTGTGACTGTGAGTGGACAAGTGAAAGCACAATACTTTCACCAGCAAGCCACATGTTCATTGTCCTAGTTTCAATAGATCTTTTGTGAAATTCCAGACAATAGTTTTTGCTTGTCGGTTGTAATTTAACCACCTAACATGGAGTGCTTTTATATACTATTAATAATTAAGACTTTGGGGGAATAATTTCCCCTCTTGAAGTAGGCCTTACCTTGGACTGGTATCTCCTTGCATGCATTCAGCTCTTAGAAGTCCGCTCTTCCCATTTGGGGGAGGTCGGCATGCCTGAAAGAAACCAAAGCAGGAACTTGAGTAATTATAGATATTTTCACTCAAGAAAAGCATTGAAACCAGATATCACCTCTGAGAATTTTTCTTTTAGGCTCCGGGTCCAGTCACCTGCTGTTCGAATATGAACACTAAGGTAGTCATCACCAGGGGCTGAGGTTATGGAGAACGGATGCCTGAAATCCAATAGAACTTAAGGAATTAGGTTCTGGAAAAACAAAACGGGGAAGGGGAAGTGATCCTAGCGCCTTGGGGGTCTTAGATTATGTTTTCTTTCTTTCTTTTTTTGAACTGAAGATTATGTTTTCTTCAACACATACCATTCAAACGGAGATACAGCAGCACAATTGACAAACATGTATTGCCCACTCCTGTAACTAAACCCATGAGGCTCTGACATGTAAATTGCCAGAACATTTCCAGGATAAACAGCCACCTATAAGTTTGGCAGTGAAATTGCAGTGAGACATATTTCTAAACCTTTGTATTATGCTTATAGCCTTAGTCAAAAGAAAGGCCTTATTTTCTTCATGAGTAACTGAAGTTTCAGTATTTGATAATTACCTTTAATATTCTCACAGGCTTGATGCTCGATCTGAGTGCTCTAATCAACCTTTCCAATACGTAGATGATTACAGGAATAGCCAAATACATCCATGTCTACAAAACACACGAAATAATTAAATTTTGTGTAAAAATCGGTTAAAGAAGATGAAGGAGGAAGGATTGAGTTGACTCAAGGTGCTAAGTGCTAACCGTTTTCTTGTACCATTCCTTGGTCAAGTAAAGCTTCAGACCATGCACTATCAACATGGCATACACAATGATGAATAGGTGATGGGAATACCAAAAGGCATTGAAACCTGTGAGCTTGTTGAGGGGTCTGGGTAACTTTACTCTGCCTCTCCTGAACCAAGGGGTGGCCAGGGTGAATGCTATTGCCATTAGCACTACCATTATAATCCCTGTCACTCCTTCCCATGATTTGACAAAATGCCAATAACTAGTAGGTTGAGGTCCGAAATATTGCACCATAGACCCGTAGTTTTCTTTACTTGCATCAAGAAGGCGTGGAAAATCACAACTAAGATGATAAATAGCATGTATACCAACGCCAATTGTGACTGCCAGAGCTATCACCTGCAAAACACATCAATTTGTTAACTTGAATGCTCTTTATTGCCTTGTGAAATTGTGAAACAGGCTAGTTATCTTTCCCCCCTATTCTAGTCACTCTATTTTGTTGTCTTAAAGGAACAGCTTTTGCAGTTCAAATTACCTTGTGGAAGTTGAGGTTGTCATCAAAAGGAACCACAACACCTAGCCTGGTCTTATTCCTGATCCAGGTGATGGTGTTTCGGCAAACAGGTAACAAAATAAGAGCCATGTTCAATTTTAGTGTCTCGGCTGCACCTTTCGCCATGCACACACAATGGCCCATTACCTCGTACACATCGTCTCTTTCTCTATACTGCACATACTTGTAGGCAAATAGACCTGCCATCACACCCATCCACAGTGCCAATACCCAAGCTCTCTGCCAGTTATCCTGTAAGAAGTATGAGGTGTCCCTGTACCACCGCCTTATAGTATTGTTGTCATAGGTAGGCGTGAGCTTTTGGCTAAGCATCTGGCTCAGGTATTTGCTGTCTCCCCTTTTAGAATTTTCAGGTCCATGCAACAATAGCAACTCCAGGTTGTCTATCTGTTTTTCCCAGTAAAAATTACCGAATGACCCAAAAACATGTGGCTGAGATGAGAATCATGTACTAGTTAATACTTGTACTCCATGATTAATATTAGAGATTAAGTAGTTACCAAGATAAATCCTGTGCCATCTGGGTCTAGTTCTTCCATAATCAAAGCCGCATACTCTTCTGCTTGTTTCTGGATATTCGTGAGTTTGTTGGTAGTGGCGCTGAGGCAGATAATCTGAAAAGTGAATACGGAATTGAGTGTGCATGAATCATGATCAAGGAAAATTTTATCACGGAAATGTAGGCTGGAAGTATTAACTGATCGGACAACTTCACAAATTGTTTTGTACATGTGCTTGGAATCATGTATTGTGAATTAAAAATTTCCTTACCTCTTTGATTTCTTCCTCTGTGATTCTGCCATCTGCATCTTTATCCACCCTGCACCGCAAATTAAACATGGTGATTTATTGAAGCCTGGTGGGCATTGAACAAATTCTGAATTTATATTAACAAACAACAGCCAAGAATTACATGTCAAAGAATGTTCCAAGCCTAGAATCGAAGCTTTGGTCAGAAATCTGGTCCCAAAAATCCTTCAGATGTGCCTTGTTAATAGAATCCCCCTGAATTCCTCTCTTCCGAGCCAGAGCATCAAACAGCTCCAGTGCAAAGGCCTCTGATTCCTTGTTCATTCCTACAAATACAAATCCAAAATTCACCTCTAAAATCTTATCCAAAAACCCATAAAAAATACGTAGTTACAAGTGAAGAAGCTAGGCTTGTAATAATACCTATACATTTTCCAAAGAGAGGACGAGGGAGATAGCCATCTGTAGTGGCAGTGAGCTTATCAAATTGCTTCTCAACCTCATCCCATCCTGCACAACCGTCAGTCTTGCTAATAAACTTGAGTCCCCTAAGAGCACCAGCAGCTGCAGATTTAGTCCTATCATAGCGTTTTACTGGTGCTGCTGGCTTTGAAAAAGAAGCCAAACGCTTCAGTTCCTGAGAAACATGCTTCACTTTAATAGAAGCATTACGCACAACTGAAGCACCAAAGGATGTTTTCTTCTCAAGTCCTTTTCTAAGCAAACCAGATCTCTCATCTTCACAAACACCCCCACCTGCAACAGTTTTAACACTGTGCAAAGCAACAGAGTCTCCTTGTATATCCATTGTGACCTCAACATAGGCTCCTTCTTCTGCTTCTCCATCCTCTGGTTTGCTGCTGCTGCTATCAGCAACATTAACGGCGGTGCTGGATTCAGGAACACTAAACTGGGGGCTCTTCCTTCCAACCCTTTTGTTCAAAGGTCCACTTAATGGACCACTATGAGGTAACCTCTCACCTCCAATAAGCTCTATGTCTGATTCACGACCATGAAGATCTGATGAGGTTCCTATCACCTCGTTGTCTGCTCCCATTCTCTGCTTAATTTCTCAGATTTTGATGCAGATTCTCCAGTGGTGGACTATTCAGTACTTAACTACACTCCTATCACTTTCTGATTGTTTTTTCTTTCTGAATGATATATGCTATGCGTGGATGCATTATTTGTAGGATGACACGGGTTGGCGCTGTGACGAGGAAATAGGTAAGAATTAAAAGTTCCTTGTCTATTTCTAAGCTTTTTTCAGTGGAATGAATTTGACAAAAGCCGGCTAGACGAGAACAGGATGAGGAAAGTTGGCAAAAAAAAAAAAAAAAAAGAGAACAGGATGAGGAAAAATCCAGTGATACATATCAATCAACGATTTTCGTTCATCCACCCTAATTTTTTTTTAAAAAAACAGAACAAAATGGTTTAGTGACACTCTTCCCAGTGTGGATCTGGACACATGTCATTAGCATTTAGCACATTAATTTGCTTTTTTAAAAGAAAGAGCTCTAGAGCGACGTGCCGGCAACAAAGATCTTGAAAATTTTCCACGACTGTGCACCATAAAATTTCTGTTGACTTTAAACTTAACCCCCGTCTCTATAAACCAGTTTAAAAACTCTTTAAGAAAATTAAATATCATATAGGTCTCAGAAAAAATAATGAATATAAAGAGATTTTGATATATTTACAACTTACATATTTATAAATTAAATCTTACAATTTATGTTTGTAAATAAATTTTTTTTAAATTTAGAAATGGAGTTGTGTCATACTGTCATTTATAAGTTAAACCTGTAAGACTTTAAAAAATTAATTTTTTTCCGGAACCTCTTGATATTTAACTTTCCTATTCCTACCCGTACTTATAAGTAATTTTCCCAAAACCTTGGTCCTGATTAGTAAAACTCGTGTGGAAATTGTAACCTGATGTGCTACGGCTTTTGCTGGCACACCCAAGTTGACCCCACGCCGCGGATGATAAACATGTCCAACTTTTAATCAAGTGTCTTGGAGATCTTATTTTATTTAATAAAAAGAATTACATGGCTTTAATAATTATTAGTTTTCAGTGAACATCTCGTCCAAAAAAATATTAAAAAGAGTAAAAAAAGATTAAAGATCAATACATGTGTCAGTCCAACTTAATTAATTACAGCTTGTTTGATTTCACTTTCCAGAAACTTAGATTTGGCTTCGAAACCTAAGTTTTACTTTAAAGCCTATGTTTTGTTTAACTACTTACATTTTTCAGAAAAGTTATTTTGGATACAAAACCTTGATTTGAAATATAGGTTTTGAAAAAGTTATTTTCTTATCAAATCATACTCTCTCCCTTAATAAATTTTCTTTTTCATACTTTTTCTTTTTTTTCCCTTTCATCTTTTCTATTTACTTTTCATTTTGAAATCAGTAAAAGCCAAATTTTTTCAAAAACAATCACCTTTCAAAACCTAGATTTGACCTCGGAATCCGTAAAAGATATTCTCCAGAACCTAAATTTTGCATTGAAATCCATAAAATTATTCTCAAAAGAACTTTTAAATGAACCCTTCTATGTAACATATAGTTAACTTGTGTAGGCATATATGTTTCGAAGTTGAGTCATGCAATTATGAGGGCCAGATGGGATTCCGATGGTTAATGATTCAATCAATTAAAGTAAATGAAGTAATTAACACAACAGATGGAACAAAGTGGGAGGGATGGCTTTTCCTCCAGCCATTACTCGGCTTCACATGCTCATTCCAATATTTTATTTTAGTCTTCCTCCTTCACAGATCACCATTGACTTTGCCTCCCACCCTGACAACCTCTCTCTCTCTTTTTCCTTTTTATATTTAAAATTATATATTATATTTAGAATTAGAAGTAATATTAAATTAGGATATTCGAGTGTTTTACTTAATGTTCTAATTCTTATTATGAAATATGCCTACATATAATGTTCAATCTTAAATAGAATTGTTTTAATAGAATAATATACTGTTGACGACAAATAAAAAACTAATGGGAACGGAGGGAATAACAAAGTAACATACCAAAACCACTCGTTGGAATGTGTGGAAGGGCGGTTCGGTTGGTCTCAACTCTCAACAACCAAAACAATCCACTTCATTTTATAAACTATAATATGTGTACTTCAAATTAATAATAGGTTATGTGTGTGTTTGGGAATCCATCGGAAAAAATAGTTTTCAGATTCTGAAATGCTTTTACAGATATTAAAATCATTATTACGAATTTCAAAATACATTTTATCATGATTTACGTGTACAATGGGAAAATTTTTTTCCCAAACATGCATTATATAAAAAATATTTATATTTGACATTATTTCTTCAATATGTATGGAATTCAAAGTCTAAAAATATAAATTTTTGCATTAATAATATATTTTTTAAAAATTTAAAACAAAGGAAGCATACAAGGTTGTCTTCAACTGGTGCAAGGGGCATAAGTTGTTAATGGGGTTCTTTTTATAGAGAGCAATTTTAAAAATTATGATGTTCAAAATGTTAGCTAAAGTTAACTGATATGTAATATATATTTCTTTTTTTCAATTATGTTATCGTCTATGAAGAAAGTACCTGAAAGATAATGGGTGAAAATTTATTACAAAGAGATCATAAATAATATATACTTAATGGAGTAAAATTGAAAGACTAGTTTAAAATTATCGACAAAAAAATTTATATTTCTTTAATTTAAGACAATTTATATTTCTTTAATTTAAGACTACCTTTTTTTTTTTTTGCCGAACTTTAATTTAAGACTACCTCTACAAGAGAGATTGTTACTTATTTAGAAACTATATGAGGGAGTATATTATAGGATTGGAGATTCAAGGAAAAACATGAAAAAGGCATTGATAATTCAAGTAGGGGGTATTTCTGTCTCATCATGGATTACTTATATATATATATATAATTTTCGTTGTCCTTTTTGGTCCCAATAGTCAATTGATTAATTCATATGTGATTCTCTTGGAAGAAAAAAAAATTAATGAAGCACATGGGAAACCAACACTAACAACTCCCTTTCTTATATGACTTGCTCTATTAAACTGTAACAACAACTGGGGCTTCTTCTTTTTAACCCTTTAATTGCGGGGAAGGAGCTTTCCACTGTTCTTTCACATTAAATCAAATCAAATGTATTTGCTAATGCTCTCCCTCATCATCTTCCATGATTTTTGACAGTTACGCAAGTTGCTAATTTTTCTCCATTGAATATGTAAGTTCTTACTTCCTCCTGCCTTCAATTTAAAAACTACATAACTGATTTGTATGGAGATTAAAAAAATTTGTTGAGTTGTTATTTTATTAAAAAAAAAAGAGGAAAAACTAAGGTCAAATTGTTGGAATAATCCAACAATGGGCCACATATTGCACTTATATGTTATAAAATTATTTCTTGTCCCGACCCAATTTGTAAAATGATCTACTTAGACTTAAGGAATTAAGTAGGCTCAATTAGGTATTATGAGCTGATATATGCTGAGACCCAATATGCTGGCATGTACTTATTGATGGGTTGAATACTGGGTCATCTATACGTAGAGGGTTATGATCTTCGGATTAGTTAGGGTTACCATAATTGCCGTCTTGTTTCTCCATCTGCAGACGACTCCTCTTCTTCTTTAGTGATAATATGGACGATTCGCTCGTTTCAACAATCATATCCATGGATTCACGTACGCTTCTGCAATACTCTAGAATGCTCTATTGAACCTATATGATTTATTAAAATCCAACACAAATTACTCATATCAATTAGATCAATTCCTATATTTATTATTGTCAATTGTTAAAATCTGCATGTGTACTTGTAGATTAACCTCTGAACATTTTGTAAATTTTAATGTAAGCTTTTATAATGTGAATCATAATGTGTACATTTTTTAATGTTTAATATTTTGATATTATTAAAATGCATATGTGTACTTGTATATTCACCTATAAACTTTATCTAATTGATATACGAAATTTGACTTAAGTTTTACTATTAAAAAAGCATCTGAATATCTTTTTTCACAACTTTGATTTTAATATACCATGTGTAATAGTTTTATCAAGAATTCAACTTGTTTGTTCTTTATGTATCCATCAACCAGTAAGCACAAAATTATATGGTGAGAGTTGAATTCAATCCGAAATTAATTGCAAAGAGGCAAACACAAGAAAAGGATCGTTTGGTACTTTGAAATGGTTATATTCCATTTGGTAGATTCTTTGGGCTTATATGAATAGAATAATGCCGATTATATATCTTAATACCCATTCACTTAGTCTTTGCCCCTTTTCATTTTGGAAGAAACCCTCAGTTACAAAACAAAATTAATATGGGTTCGTTTGGCAAAGCGGTGAAAAATTATTTATGGGCTTATTCACACAAGTCGAGGCAAATATGTGGAGGAGATTGTCTCATTTTATAGAAAAACACTGTTGAACGTGCTTATGGCTACAAGCTAAGCATTGCCAAACAAGCAGGGAACACCGTTTTCCAAAAGGTACGCGCAAACCAAGACAAAATCATCTCGAAATATGTAAAAACCATCTCGAAATCCATAAAAGCCATCTCGAAATCTGTAAAACCATCTTGACATTCATAAAATCACTTCAGAAGTTGTGAATTCCTTTCTCCCAACGGATTCCCAAACCCACTATATATATATATAACCATAGAAGCCAGCCAGCTATATATATATATATATATATCTGTGTTTAAGCTAACGAATGTGGTCGATGCACATGGCACCGTTAGGGTGGGGGTGGTTTGGTGTGGTGTAGGTGGTGAGAATCTGAAGCGAACTCATTAGGAATTTATCCTACAAAACTTATAAATTAGGAACATTTTTAAGGAATTGGTTAATAATTTCGGAAGCGTATTAAACAATAAATAGTAAAAAAATCGGAAATAAATATAGGAGCTTAATGATTAATTTGTAGACATTAAGAAAATTATTTAAGCTCATTGTTTATAGAAAAAAATGTGAATTACTCATTTGATAGAAAAATCTCCATATGCGTAGTCAATAGAGTTTAGAGAGAAAAATTATAAATTTTTTCAGTGCTAATAAATTAGTTAAATAGGTCTTATATCTGGAACTAAATAGAGTACTTTGATTGAATTCAAAATACAATTTACCTTATAGATAAATTATTTAACCCGTAATATAATTCATTTAAACAGCAATTAGCTTGACTAAACAATTAAGGAGAGAACAGATAAAAATAAATTGAAATAGCTTTTGGGATGGTTGTGTTTGATCTGATTGGGTTCACTTTCTGGAAACAAAAACCATGAAATGGATATGGCTTGCCTGATTCCATATGCATTTTTGGGCCAAGTGGGCCTTCCAGATTAGGCTTGCGATGGCTGATTTTATTCTGAATGCTACACCTTTTTTTTTTTGTTTTTCTTCTTTTGCAAGTGACAAAAGTTTAACCTAATAATACAAAATTAACATAAAAACCAAAAATAATATAAAATGCACCCCAAAATTAGCATAAATCAATTATCTTTATCATTTAATAATACGTATAATTATTAACATGAAAAAATAAATAATCGGGTCATACTAGATCGGATCAATTGGTCTAAGTACTTGATCCTTAACTCAATCCAACCTTATTAGTCAACCCAATTCGATTTCAATATTTTGCTTATTTTTTATCAGACTGGACCATCAGGTTCTGCATACCTCTATTACCAATAATGGGACTAATTTGGATTAGAGGTTAATCTACAAAGTAAGCATGCGAGATTGGTTTTATTTCAATGCTTCTTTAACGTTACGACAAACAGTAACAATATTTAGAAAGTTGGACTAGACATGGAGCCGGAGAGACCAATGAGCAATGGTTCGAACCACGTTGGGCCAAGTCGTTGAAGAAAAAACTGTGATGGGAGGGACACACTTTTTCTATAAATCACTTTAATTAGTTCATCAGAGATGAGAGATGATGGTTAACTCCTATGTATAAATTCATTAAAAAAAATATATTCTAACAAAAAATGATAATGCTTTCTTAATCTATTATTCATTACTGTGTAAATTTATATACATATAACTTCATTAACTTTATACTAATGAGTTCAGTGGCTCTTCATAATTAACATAAATTAATTGGTTAGTCACAGGTTTTGAAACGTCGCGCATTATATAGTTTTTTTTATATAAACCATCCGGTATCCTGGGTTCATTATCCGCCTCAGATTAATTCGGACCCCCGCGAGGAGACCTTACGGTGGTAGCGAGATACCGATGGGACAACCTCTTTGAGGTTGCGTTAATTATCACGGCTGTCACTCCTCAAGATTCGAACCCTCGCCCTGATGAATGCTAGTAATAGCCCTTGTCAACTCTACTAAGCGTCTATTGGTGCAATATATAGTTTTAGTTAGTTGCTTATTTACTTCAGTTTTAGTTTTCATGTGTGTTGGTTTTGGGTTATTGTTTTTTTGCTTTGTTTCATCCTTTGGACATTGGCCTTTGGTTTGGATCAAATCCATCCAATAACATAGGCTTTAACCTAAGCCCAACTATTACGAAACAGTTTCTCAACATTCAATAAAGCTACTTACCAACCAATAAGCGCTTGGTAGAGTTGGCAAGGGTTACTACCAGCATTTCTCAAGGTGAGAGTTCAAACCCTGGGGAGTGATAGCCGCGATAATTAACGCAAACTTAAAGAGGTTGTCCCATCGGTACCTCGCTACCACCGTAAGGTCTCCTCGAGGGGTCCGGATTAGTCTGGGGCGGGCAATGAACCTAGAATACCCCAGGATATCGGATGTTTTGTACCAAAAAAATAAAGCTACTTACCATGTATAGAAAAAAATAAAGCTACTTACCAACAAGAACATGCAAAGCGGACTTGCTTATCTCTAGCGGGTGTAGCTGCACCTCTTGAGTTTCAGAAAATTATGTATATATTAGTATTATGTGATTTATTTTACACTCGCTCATTTACTAATTTTGAACCTACTGAATTTTTGCTTAATTTTT
>JANTPZ010005214.1:0-25914 GCA_025593235.1 Vachellia pachyceras | reverse complement strand
TGGCAAGAGTCTTTGAAGAAAGGTGTCAGAGAGAAACCATTCGTTTGAGCAACCAACATAAGTTTCATAGTTAGTCTCTTCACAATGGATCCATTCACTAGTATCTTAGACAAAAACACAGCAGAAACAGGACAAATGAGGAAAGACATTATCCCCATGAAACCCCAAGAGTTAAACCTAAGAATCCTCACGGTCTCTCTCATGATATCCAACGCATTCATTGGTTGAGTTTGATAATCATGACCGACATGAGAAGACAATTCCATCTCTAAACCTTGCAAAGGGAATTCCTCGGATCCCTCTTTCTTCAAGCCATCGGACCTAATCCTAGGAGAACAAACTCCAGTAGAAATGTCCATTTGCAGCAAAAGAAATGGATAATTGAGCAGATACTCAAGATTTAACGAGAGCTAAATGTGAAACCCGAGATCTAAAAGAATCAGAATAAGCTCCAAAACAGCAAATAAATAACTGGGGATGTCGGCAATGGACGCAATGAACAAAAAAAAAAAAAAAGAATTGATTAAAATATCGTGAAATTCACACCATATAGTGCCTACAAAACGGGAATGAAGAACATAATCCGTGGGGGCAAAGCGAGCAGATTCCAGAACGTCACGTACAACAATGAAAGCAGAGGTGGAGATAGACGCTAGGTAGCTTCCATGGCAAAAACAAAAAGTGAGAGGGATGGGGAAGGTTTAGAGAAGAAACGGATTCGTCGATCTTAGTTCAGATTTCAGAACATCGTTCAAAATCAGATACGCACATTAATTTTGCTTCTTGTGGGTAGGAACTACACGGAGCCATGGAAACCGGAGATGGTCTGAATTTGTTTTTTGTTTTTATTCAATTTTTTTAACCTCGTATGATATTCTAAGGCGAGTTTTACTGTATTGTAAATTTTAAAATTTCAATGTTTAAAACTAAATCAATATTAAATACTACTAGTTAAGTAATTTTTACAAAAAAAACCTAAAAATAAATATATTACTTTAAAATATTTAGAATTATCATTTTTAAATTAATTTATTTAACTACAAACCAATAAATAATCTAATAATATAAATAAATAGTTTTAATTCATGTATTTAGTTTGATCAATTTAAAAAAATTAAGTGATTTTTATATTAAATACACATGATAATATTTGTTTATTTCTCATGGGAACTCTTCAGTCATAAATGATAGTAGAAGCATGTAAAAGCGCAGGTCAATGGCTAATATTTCTAAACAATTATGGGAAAAAATTACATAATTAATAGGTAATTTTTGGGTGAAGATTATTGAGGCTATTGAATTCTAAATGGTTCCAACCAAATACGAGGAGAAAATTAATTAATTAATTAATATAAAATGTAATCGATTTAGTCATGGAACTGGTGAAAGTAAAAAATCATTAAATTATTATAACATTTATTATATTATCCTTTAAAATACTTTAAATCAACTTATTTAATTTTTTCAATCTCTTTAAATTAGTTAATTAAGGTTAATTAACTACCGATAAATTGTAATGAAATTAAATAATTAAACACCCTGTCAAAATTTTCCCTTTCACCCCACGGGAGAATGCTCCCCGTCCACGTCAAAGCGACGTTGCGTTTTAGCACCGACACCGCACTCACATTTATTTATAAATAAATAACCGACCCAATGATTGTTGATTTAACTTTTTTTTTTTGGCAAAAGATTATTGATTTTACGTATATGTATTATATAATATATTTATGAATATATGACTTCTGTAGTAAAAAAAGAAAATTGAGGAAAATCTCCATTCAAAAATTAATTACAAAATGAGACATACTCAGTTACTTATGTAGAAGTTCAATTATAGATTTGAAATTTCAGTTGCACATAACGTAGAATCTTAGTTGCATATATGTGGGAAATTCTATTTTGTAAATAATTCCCTATATTTTCCCTCAATTCTTCCTTTAAAAAAATATATGACTTCTGAAACATTGTCCTTGTGGCTTTGTATCTTTGAAAAAACATTTATTATGTTTATCCATCCACTTAATGAATAATTAGTGATATATCAAAGTATTCCTGGGAATTTCTCAACAATGATGTCCCTGGGAGGCTCTATTTCCATAGGTAAAATCCATTGGATCTGTTTAAGAACACGGTATAGATGTATTTTTACATAAGTCAAGAAAAATATGTGAATGAGATTATCTCGTTTTGTGGAAAAACACTGTTAATATATCTCGTTTGAAGTTGGTGAACTTTTTTTTGTATAAATCATCCAGTATCCTAGGGTATTCTAGGTTCATTGCCCGCCCCAGACTAATCCGAACCCACCGCGAGGAGACTTTACGGTGGTAGCGAGGTACCGATAAGACAACTTCTTTGAGGTTGCGTTAATTATCGTAGTTGTCACTCCCCAGGGTTCGAACCTCACCTTAAGGAATGTTGATAGTAACCCTTACCAACTCTATCGAGCGCCATTAATAAGTTGGTGAACTTGTTGAGTAAGCTCCTACAGTAAAATAAGTCTGTTTCAACTCAAGATTCAAAAATTTTTTGCAGGCCCAACAACTGCGGCCCATCCTTTACAAGGCTCTCTCCTCCGGCTAGGAGCCATTATTTCTGGTGAGCAAAGTTGCGGATAATTCATATAGAGTTTGTTTGCCAAAGCGTTTCGAAAAGTCAAATGTATATTCAACAGTGTTTTTCTGTAAAATGAGATAATCTCCTTAACATATTTACCTCGAATTGTGTAAAAGTACTTCTCTACTGCATTACTAAACGGGCACTTAAAAAACACAAACAGCCATCATTTGATCATTGTTAAGATTCACACACACATATAGCGAGGGCATACATACATACATACATATATATATATTTATACGGATCTGTACTCACATTCACAGAAACCTACAGCAAGATCAAAATCACAAAGGAAATATCGCAAAGAATGTGGATTGGAAGTTTTGTTCCCTCCATGAGTTGTAGACAAATTCATATAAATTTCAAAAGTATATTAAACTCAATAATCTTTTTATCTCCAATCCAAACCTTTTGGAACAAAACTTGAAAAATAACGGAAGAAATGTAAACATTTCACCTTATTCTCATCTCAGATCAAAGAGAAACAAGGTTATAGCTCCATCATATTCATACTTGGCCAGATAGCGTGTTATGAATTTGAAGGGGCAAAAAAAGGAATAAGAAGGTAATTAAGATGAACTAACTCTTATTCATTATATTAATAGTGTTCAATACATAAGAAATGCCTTTATTTATAAGGGATGAATTAATATCTATATTTACATGAGATAATAAAGGAATATATAAAATAATGGAGGATAATGAAAGATATAAACATCAACACAATAATATTTATAACAAAAAGCAAATTACCAAAAAAAAAAGACAACTCCTAGACCCAAAACTTGCTAGAACTAAGATCAAACTTCAAATCCTCCAGGCATCGGGTGTCCAGATCCTTCAAACTTGTACCTGTTCCTTCCACCTCTCATGCCCTCCTCGTCCAAACTCATATTCATGTCAAAAAATATGCATGTCTATGAAACTTCATCCACACCAACCAAATTATTAGAACGTAATCATCAATCAATCATCAATTTATTTCTCTATTCTGTGTTTTCACAATCTTATTGGCCAGTTATTCTTTTTTCCCCCATTGGTCAATTATTCTTTATTCTATTATATAGAAAATATCCCAAATACATAAATGGGCTTTAGGTCCAATAGGTTCATGGCAAAAAAATAGGTTCAAAATGTTTTACAGAAAAGCTCTATAAATAAAAGTTCATTACTTGTGCATTTATATGGATATTCAATAATAGAGTATTATTTAGTCATTGCATTCATGCTCTCCATTATTCAACATGGTATCATAGCCTCAGGCTGTACGATCCACCGTCATCTTTTGAAGATTCATCACCATTTTTTTCAAGAAGAGGAAAAAGAAAACAAGACCTGCATCAAGAAACCAACAAAGAAAAGGGTCTACCAAAAGTTCACCAGGAAAAGGAGCAAGAATATGTTCCCTCCACTAAGTTCAGAAATTCTTGAAACCCTCTGATGTGAAAATAGCAGCACGAGCTGGCCCAAGAAAGAAACAATACATAAGTAAGCCCATCGTGGATATCATTAAGGATATGTTCGTGCGTTAGCCACCGTCAAAATATATACGAAGTACCTTTCAACGCGGAAAATCTGTGCGCTTTCCTCGATCCATCAATATAGCGGAACAAGAAGTGTCCCAAATATGAGTGTAATGACCCATTCATTTCACACATGATGTTCACAGATGACTTAATCCTATTCGCAGAAGCAGAAACTAACCAAATTGATACTATTCTTATGTGTTTGCAGGAATTTGGAGAAGCATTAGGACATACTATTAGTAGGGAGAAAACTCAAATTTATTTCTCACCTAATGTGAAGAAGCAAACCAGAAGAGCGATCTGTGAGAAGTGCAATTTTAAAGAAGTGGAGGAGCTGGGGAGATATCTAGGTGCAGAGATTGCTCATCCGAAAAAGAGGAAGGAGAAGTACAAGAAAGTTGTGGAAAGAATACATAGGACGCTCAATGGATGGAAAGCGAATAGCCCACTAGCATGAAGAATTACTCTAGTGAAATCTGTGACAGGTGTCACGGACTTACTATTTTCCTGCCCGTGCGGCACTTATACACTCCTATTTTAGTGACTAAGTCAGCCTAAACCCCTTTAAGATGTAGGCAAGTATGCTTTAGGTAAAAAATAAGAGAACTCAAGTATTGAATACTTGAAAAGAGAATTGTATTCGCTAGGAGAATGCTTTACAAAGGTTTGCTCTTGGTTGCTTGTTTCTAGGTTGCCTTGCCAAATGACCAAGGCCACCTATTTATAGCATTTCAACCTTCTTAATGAACGGTGGAGATTGATTCAATCATACGGCTTACATTGCGCGTCTAAAAAATTCTATACAAGGCTAGAAATATCCTACATGTTCTATATGTTTCTACACTATTCTAGACAAGTCTTGAATAATTCTCCAGGAGCTTCTAGAACGTTCCGGAGTCTTCCACAGTATTCTAGAACCTTCTAGAATATTTCAAAGCCTTCCACGATATTCTAGAACATTCCGTAACATTCTAGATTATTCTAGAACATTCCAGCGTATTCTAGAACTTTCTAAAGAGTTCTAGATCATTCTGTGGAATTCCAGAACTTTCTATAATGCTCTAGAATTCTCCACCAATATCTTCATTTTCTTAAGATAAATCTTAGTTTTTGGTGGTGGAATTTCAAACCTGTGACACAGGACAAATGGCAATATACCCAATGCAGCACGATAAGTTACCCCTGAGCATCCTGGAGGATCTAGAGAAAGCTAACAGGAAATTCATCTGGGGAGAGCAAGGTGATAATAAGAGATGGCATGCTCTAGTGTGGAATACTTTATGTAAATCCAAAGAAAAAGGGGGGTTAACATAAAAGCCTTGAAAGAGATGAATGATGCCTTCCTGTGTAAACTGCTATGGAAAATGAAATCCTGCCCAACTGATTTATGGGTCAGGGTATTGCTAGGAAAATATGGCAGATCATCCTATCAGGAAGGAACTCTAGAAGCAAAAACTAGCGACTCTAGGATGTGGAGAGAGTTGGTGAAAGTGTGGCTAAAAGTTCAAGAGAGTATTGTTGTAGATGTTCACAATGGAAGTAGCACGTTAGTTTGGACAGACAGATGGATTAATTCAGAAGGCCCTTTGATAAGACACGTGCCAGACGGAGTAGGTATAGAAAAAAAGATGAAAGTGAAGGAGCTAGTTGACAGAGATGGTAAATGGGATTTATCTGAGTTGGATACAAGAGTTCCAGAATCAATTAAAGAAAAGATTCTACAAATGTTACCTCCATTACCAGATGGCGGTGTTGACCAGGTGAAATGGAGACCTTCGAGCAATGGGGTGTTTTCCACTGAGTCTACTTATTAGTGGTTGCGAAGGGGAGATAAGGAGAATCTACGAGGGATGACAAATTGGTGCCGACGGGGCGACCAATTTGACAAAAGAAAGATCAAAGAAGTGGAGGGGGGATGCAGATATATGCCCCGTATGCCTTCAAGAGAAAGAAGACACAATCCACGCCTTTAGAGATTGTCCCCTGGCCACAGAACTTTGGCAGAAGTTTCTCTTTAGAGGATGGCAGGCACGTTCTTTTCCCTGGACCTGAAATCGCGGTTTCAGTGGAATATTTTGATGGAAGATGTAGAGGTGAGGATTTCAGGATGGCCTGAAAAATTTGCAACAACTTGCTGGTTCTTATGGAGGTGGAGGAACTCATAGGTCCATGTCTCGAATTTCAAGCGCCCACCCTTAGGAGAAGAGACTATCCTATGGTATATGCATCAGTAAGAATATACGAGGGATGACAAATTGGTGCTGACGGGGTGACCAGAGATTCAATGGATTTCATGGAAGAAACCAGAGACTGGTTGGTGTAAGATCAATACGGATGGAGCGGTGCTCGAGTCTAGCATAGTGGGTTGTGGAGGTGTGATTAGAGGCGATCAGGGTGAGTGGTTAAGGGGATTTTCTTGTAAGCTTGGGGCCTGTAGTGTGAAGACGGCTGAAGTGTGGGGGATCCTAGAGGGGTTGAAAGTGGTATGGGAGATGGGTTTTGGGAGAGTCATACTTGAGACTGATGCTGCTCAGGTAGTTGAAGAAATCAATAACTAGCATGAGATTAGTGGTTGCTATCTTCTTGGTAGACAGGTTCAGAATTTCTTGCGAAGAAACTGGCAAGTTGTTATAGTTCATACCTGGCGTGAAGGAAACAGATGCGCGTATATGATGGCGAAGATGAGTTTAAATCAATGATCTCAGAAGGCGATCTGGAGGGTGCCGCCAGAGGCTGTTTTAGCGTGTGTAGGGACTGAGCTTCCCTCGTGTGTAACTCTTTTGTTTATGGGCTTTGCCTATTCACCTAAAAAAAAGAACTGTCCCAGATATTGCTCGAAAAGTTTCGAGCTTGCTGTAGATTCAATCTTTGTGGGGCACCCGGAAAAAAACCAAGAAAAGACTATTTCCTTTTATATGATTTTATTATATATATTGTTAAGTGCAGAAGGACTGTGAGTAGTACAAGAGCCAAGTTGATTCTTCATCTCTTTGAGTTTGTTTTCATCATTACAGGGCGTTGAGTGAATCGACTTGTCTTGTTCAATCCTTCTCTAATTCGTCTTGCATGGCCAACTAGTTGAAAAAGTTGCACAAGCAAGAAGAGGAGAGAGAGAAACAGAGAAAGAGAAAACAATGATTCCTGAGGAAGAAGATGGCTTGATATTGGGCTGTGCATGAGAACCAAGAGCCATGGCGTTTCTGTTCAACATCATGAAGAACTTTGGTTCAGCTTCTTTCGTTCTCTTGATTATTCTTTTTTAAAGGTGATAATTATTTTTTATGCGTCTAAATGAGTCCTACAATCAAGACACAAGACCACAAAGAAGGCACAGCAACAAAGCTGCGGAGGCAAGGGAGTGAAGAGGATCGCACTCATTTCCACAAGGAAGGCACATCAACAAAAGCTGCAGAGGCAAGGGGAGAAAAGGATCCACCCTTGAATGCACTCATTATTGCAAGGAAAGCACAACAACGAAAGCTACAGAGGCATGGAAGAAGAGAATCCACCCTTGAATGCACTCATTGCCGCAAGGAAGGCACATCAACAAAAGCTGTAGAGGCAGGGAGAGAAGAGAATCCACCCTTGAATGTACTTATTGTCACAAGAACACAAGAAAGGAACATCAACAAAAGCTGTGGCACTTAACCCAATAAAGGAAAAAGAACCCAAGAACCTTTTGCAATTCAAGCAACAACAGCAGGTAGAGTAAAGGTGAAGGCCAAAATGCTTCATATAATGTGGTCACACCAAAATCTTACACAAAATAGTATGAAAAGATATACAAGTGAAATTGTAGAGCAAGTTAGAAGTTTTTAATATGTATAACTCCAAACTTGAGGGGGAGTGTAGAAAATAGCCAAAATACATAAATGGGCTTTAGGTCCAAAATGTTTTATAGAAAATTTCTATAAATAAGAGCTCATTACTTATACATTTGTACAGATCTTCAATAATAAAGTATTATTCAGTCATTGCATACATGCTCTCCATTATTCAACATATTAGTCAATTACATTCTTACTTTTTTTTTGTCAACAATTACATTCTTAATTATTGCAACCATGAGTGCCATCATTTTTCTCTCCATTTTCTCATGATTCTCTCCAAAATTCTCTTTCTTTCTATGTTGGAATATGGGCCACCCTTGATGGATTAGGGCCAAAATCCATGTGTTGAGACGGATGCGTAAATAGGAATTATTGAGGGAAGGAAATGGTGATTTCCCAAAAAGGTTGAATTTGAAATCTACTGGAACAGTTTTATCAAGTGGGCAGTTGCTATTATTAAAAAGAGGTTTTTTTCCTCAACTGCAAGACAATCAACATACGCATAGAAACTCCCTCTCCTTCTGACAGTGAAA
This sequence comes from Vachellia pachyceras, assembly GCA_025593235.1. Taxonomy (NCBI): domain Eukaryota; kingdom Viridiplantae; phylum Streptophyta; class Magnoliopsida; order Fabales; family Fabaceae; genus Vachellia; species Vachellia pachyceras. Next base: position 17,403 of record JANTPZ010005214.1, on the reverse strand, counting down.
CCCTTTCTCTCCTTCTCTTCATGTGCATTTGTTGTGTATTACGTTTTGGATCCACCCTTGTGACCCTCAACACGTGTGGGTATCTGTGAAAGCATCTACTCAACAATCTATAGGTACGCATCTCATCTCAACTTTTTTAACGGCTCACATGTTCCTCTTTCTAATTCTCTCCCTCTAATATTTACATTCATCTTCTTTAATTTTTTTCCTTTTATGCTGAAAAACAAGAAATTATAATATCTATATTTAAAAAAGAAATTATAATAGATACAATAAATTCTATCAAAAATAAATTTATATAAGGGTATATGAATGGTATAAATTTAAAAATTTAGTAAAAGTTTAACAAATTTTTATTATTCGTAAATTTTTTCTTCTAAGTTAATAATATAAGACAAATGTTTTTATTCTCTCTTATATAATTTTAACATAATTGTACATAATGTACTTAATAAGAGTTTTATTATTTCAAAAAATATATGTGTGTGTTTAAATTTTTTTTAAAAAAAGTATTTGGCTTGCATGCCGTAGAAAAATAAAAAATAAAATGTTTTTGAATAATTATTCTGTCAACATTTTTACCTTTGATATAAACATGTTACTCTATTTACAAGATTAATTTGTTTTGTTTCTATAGCAGTTCCCTCTATTTAAGTAATACTCTTGACATGCACAAAAGTTCTGCAAATGACAAAATAAAAAATGAGAGGGAGGGGTAGAGAGATAGAGAGGACACAGTGAGTGGGTGGGAACTGGGAAATGTCATTATTTTAGTTATTATTATAGAGGGTGAGAGAGTATAAGTATGGAATAGCATATTTTTAATAAAACCTTATTATTTAAATAATAAAATTTGAAGTAAAACACGTAAACTAACACATGATAAAATTATTTGAATGTTATTATTTGATTCGCCAATACACAAATGAGTTGGCGCAGTGGATGCATGCAATAATTTCTCTGACACTACTATATCATGTAATATTATTTTCCACATCATATGCGGAGTTAACTCTGTTTATTTATTATTCTTCTAAATGTTGTTCTAACATTCAAATTTGATTTTTTATTATAGTATCGAATTATTTATATAAAATCAATTATTATTATTTTGGTGTGGATGAACTTTTCTTTGGAGTATGAGTGCGTATTATTTTTTTAAAAAGAAATAACTCAAATGAAAGTATAGGATACAATTTTGATCATGATATTTAATATTCTACTAATTTATTTTGGACAACACATAAAACATTCTACAATATTGAACATGCTATAATTTTCTACATTCCTTGCATTGCACGGGCTCACTCTAGTTATTACATATTAGATATCAAACAGTAACTGATAAATAATAATGGGTAAACAAGTCATGCATATTTTTCGACATGAATGAGGATAAGTTACTGTTAGAAATGCCTGATTCCTAATTGCTCATTCATAAGAAATATGCAAAGAGACAATCAATGAGGGAACTGGATTCATTCAATTTATATAATACACAGAAGGACCCACTTGAGGATGAGAATATTAGGCTGCAGCAAGGGAACTGGATTCATTTCAGTTTATATAATAGAAAGATGGACCCACTTCGAGGATGAGAAATGTTAGACAGCAAAATGAGCTGTGCACACTTGGCCTATCTTTACATATATAACAACACTAAATTGATTATTCTCTAACACTCATTGATTATTATCACCAGCATCTCTCCAAAATTTACAATGAAGCCTATTTGCTCATTAGTAAAGAAGACTGTAATCGTCATATTTGCTTATGATTAGCAGAAGAGAATAATTTAGCGTAGAGAATAATCAATTTAACGTTATGTAAAGATAGGCCACACGGACACAGCTCATCACTAATAAAAATAGTGCAATCAGTAGAGGTTCTATTGTAGCGGTTCTTTGTCAAAGCGCTACAAAATTATGATGAAAATGGGGGTATGAAGTTAGTAGCGATTCCTAATTGCTACAAAAATGGAGATTGGTTCGCGCGTTTTGGCGGGAATGATGCACCAAGATTGTAGTGGTTTCATTGTAGATTTGCGGCAGTTATTTTAAAGAGAAACTGTTGCAAAACCAAAGCATCACCAGCTAGAGAGACATTTGTAATGGTTTGTAAACCGCTATTAAAGTGCGATGTTTCCGAGGGCGCATGCAATGCTTGCAATGCATCAGTTGTACACAGACGAACTGTTGCAAAATTCGCCAGCTGCTACGACATTAGTAGCGGTTCGATAAACCGCTACTAAACTTCACAAGTTTGCATCGCATTTACAAAGGAATTGCTGCAAAAATGAAAAGTCATCACATTAGTAGCGGTTTAAACAAACATCTACTAAATTGCACGAGTTCCTATTAAACGCCTTCTGTTTGCAGCAGTTATGGTACTGGTTTTCATTGAACCGCTACTGTCATGAATCGCTACTAATTAGTAGCGGTTTGTCAGGAACCGCAACTAATGTAACACATATATATACCTCTCTCCTTTCTCATTTCATCACTTCTTATTTTGTATAGATAAATGAATCCAGTTCCCTCCTCATTCATCACCTCTTGCATGTATTTCTTATCTATTAGCAATTAAGAATTATGAGGGATTTCAAACAGTAACTTATCATCATTGCTATAGATATCGATACGTTGCATTGCAGATTAGATGGCGTTAGGTATTATGATATGTTGTTCAAAACCAGCCATGGCGCCTGCATAGCAACTGATATCTTTAATCTGTGTATCACTGATATGTTTTGGCCTTGGAGGAGTGACGAGTATATAATTAAGGAGTGCTACAGGAGCTATGCGGAGAAGATGAAGATCTCCGTTGAAAAGGTCATTCTTATAAATGCTGGAGAATCCTCTCTTATAGCTGCAGGCAGTATAGTTTCAGCAGTCAAGCATGCAGGAGGTTGGTTTCATTGGCAAAGCATTAAGGGACGAAGTATCAGATACCTGCGGCTACTATCTATCGTTTGTACGAGCGTGGTTCCTCGGATGTTGTTTGGAAGGGTCATGTTAAGAATTATCATCGTAGAGACAATGAGCTGATTGCTTTGCTGGAGAGGAAGGGAATCAGATCCCCAGTCGACCAAATGGGTATGATAGCTAGAAGGATGAGGATTGAAAGCCCTCATGGAGGGATCCCATACGTCTACTCATAAATGACATAATTAATGGTTTTAGTGCTATGCAAAATCTTTTGGCCAGCTCTTGTGCTTGCATGTAATGTGAATGATTGGGCCCTATCATTGAAGAGCCCAGATACCAAACTCCTCTTCATAGTCTAAAGAGTCAGGTATTTATTCTTCCTATATCTTCCTTCCAATTTGATAGGTCTGGCCCTTGGTATCTTTTTAGGAGACTATAAAATTTGACAGAGGATCCCATTTGAGCTTCTTGCTTTAGTCCATGTGTTGCCGATTTGGTCCTTCCAGTTGTTCCTTATACAATATTTTGGGCATTTCTTCTATATATATTGATGCTTGCATTTTGGTTGTTTTTCACAGATGAAGGTGAAGAAGCAAAAGAAGCATATGAAGATTCTCACATTTTACACTTCTTGCTTTGGTTTTTGGAAGCCCTTTGCAATATTACTATTTAGGCCATGAGCTTCTTCTAACTTGCTTTATTGATTACAACAACTGTTTTATGTTTGGCCTTCTCAGATTAGGTGAAGCAGTGGACCGAACTCTCCTCAACCATATTCTGAAAATGTTTACTGCTCTGGGAATTTATGCAAAAAGCTTTGAGAAGCCATTACTTGAGTGCACATCAGAGTTTTATGCTACTGAAGGCATTAAATACATGCAGCAATCAGATGTACCTGATTATTTGAAGCATTAGAGTTTTCACCTGTCATTCGTGAGACTATGCTTTGCCCGTATTTATGAAAAAATGATCTTTTGTTTGAGATGTTTTTTTGAGTAACTAGATTCTCTTTTTATCCCTCTGCTGGTTTAAGCTTTAAGGTCAACTGATTATTTGACAAAGACGAATATTATGACCAATTGATTCACTATGTTGTGCAACCATGACAGAACCAACCTGCAGAGTTGATTGCCAAGTTTTTGGATGAGAAGCTTCATGCAGGTAATAAGGATACTTTCGAAGAAGAATTGGAGGGTACACTGGATAAAGTCTTAGTACTATTCAGGTTTATCCAGGTACATTCAATGTTTCCTTATGGGAGTAACAAATAATTCCACCTTGATTCCTGAAACTTCCATTTGTGTTCCTGGCTTTATGTACTTTTTATTCATCTTTCTCACTGTACTGATACTGGGAAAGCCATTTGGCTTTATCGTTGTTCAAGGGCAAGGATGTCTTTGAAGCATTCTATAAGAAAGATCTTGCTAAAAGATTGTTTTTGGGAAAGAGAGCTTCTATTGATGCGGAGAAATCCATGATCTCAAAGGTTAAGTTCTTCTACTCTTTATTTACTGTTGAAGTAAATCAATTTTTCTGTTAGCAGTTTTATTAGTATTGACAATTTTTTTCCTTTTTTATACAGTTGAAGACTGAGTGTGGCAGCCAGTTCACAAACAAATTGGAAGGAATGTTCAAGGTAACCATTTTTTTTAAATCAATCTTAAATTTCTGAAAAATGATTCAACTTTAACTCTTACCATAGTATAATCAATGACATTTTGGCAGGATAGAGGATATGATTATGCAGAAAAGGATAATCAAATTGAAGTTCTTAGAGCATAGTCAAGCAGAGAAAATCCTAATGTGGATATAGAATTCCATGACGCAACAATGAATTGTTAGAACCCTTTAGAGTTAGTTTTGTAAATTCTTCTAATCAACCAGATCAAAAATATTTTTGTTTCTTAGGTCAATTGTGTGATTAAATAGGATTTGTTTATAAAATATTTTTGTAAATGCATAGTTGATTCATATATAAAATCAACGACGAATTTAGCAATAAAATTATCAAATATAGAGTTGTTAAATACATATAATTGCCTATTTAGCGATGGAATATAATGCATTTAGCGACGGAAAAGTAAGGCATAATATTCTAATTACGATAGAATTAGCGAGGGAAAACGGAAAAGTAAGGCACAATTTTTTAAATAGCGATGGAATTAACAAGGGAAAAACAAAAAAGGCATAATATTCTAATTAGCGACGGAAAAATTTAGTGACGGAATTTTGAATGTTTCCCTTGCTAAATTGTTAAATTTAGCGATGGAATATAACCAATTTAACGATGGAATTGTCAAATTTAGCAATGGAATATAACACATTTAGTGACAGGATTATCAAATTTAGCGACGGAATTTTCCGTTGCTAAATTAGAATTTCCATCACTAAATCCGTCGCTAATTCCCTCACTAATTAGAGAGGGAGTTAACAACGGAAACGTAATCCATTGCTAAATTAGCGAGGGAATATTTTCGTCGCTAATTCCCTCTCTAATTTAGCAACGAATTACGTTTCCGTTGCTAAATTATCCGTCGCTTTTTTCGTCGCTAAATTTAGCGACCATTTTATTAGTGACGGATTTTTTCCGTCACTAATTCTGATTTTTCCGTCTCTAAACATGATTTTTTTCGTCGCTAAATCTGATTTTTTTTAGTAGTGAAACCTCCAAAACTAGGGAGTGTCACTGCCAGTCTCAAAACCCATACCTTCGGTCATTTTTCAGCCAACGGACATCACCATTATGCTCAAGAGGTCAGAAAACCTTGGATTGGAGTTTTCCGAGTCAGAGAGCCACCACACGCTCCGCCATGCACAGTCACTGGATCCCACGTGCCTCCACGCGCCTATTGGAGGTTGAATACACATGTTATCAGCCACACCAGCCGACTTTTCCATTCAACGATAGGCTATCCCACTCGTCGTATGACACGTGTAACACGCTACCACGTCATCAAGCCCAGTCAGCAGAACTTTCGGTATTTACATTCTGATCTTTAAACTCTTCATATTTCCATTTTGCCCTAATACTTTTCATATTTACAATTTTGCCTCTGAACTTTCCATAATTATAGTTGTGCCTCTAAACCTTCCCCACCCCCAAAAATTACAGTCTATTCCATAAAATGCCTACAAGATGCAGACCCATGTACGAGGTAGAGATGAATGAGTTAATAGATATTATATAATATTTAAATTTAAAAAGAAATTATAATAGATATAATAATTTCTATCAAAATTAAATTTATATAAGGGTATATAATGGTATAAATTTAAAAAAATAGTACAAGTTTACCAAAGTTTTATTATTCATAAAATTTTTCTTCCAAGTTAATAATATAAGATGAATGATTTTATTCTCTCTCAAATAATTTTAACATAATTATTTATAATGTACTTAATAAGAGTTTTATTGTTGCAAAAAATATATATTATGTGTTTGAATTTTTTTTTTTAAAAAAAGGATTTGTCTTGCCCCCAACCTGCCTGTAGTAGAAAAATAAAAAAATAAAATAAGTTTTTGAATAATTATTTTGTTCATCATTTTTGCCTATGATATAAATAGGTTACTCTATTTACAGGCTTTTTTTGTTTCTAGAGCAATTCCCTTTATTTAAATAATACTATTGACATACACAAAAGTTCTGTAAATGAAGAAATAAAAAATGAGAGAGGGAGGCACTACAAAAAAAGGCTGCATTAGTAGTGGTTATTTTATGTATTTGTAGTGGTTATAACCGCTACAATAACATGTTGTAGCGGTTAGATAAACGGCTACAAAAGTAACCGTGAAAAATAATTTAGTAGCGGTTTAAAGTAATCGCGGCGCCAATAGACAAAACCACTACTAAAATTTGAAGCGGTTATATAATAATCGCTACACATTCACAACATAACGAATGGAGGTATGAACATTTTGTAGCGGTCAAAAACCGCTACTAAAATAGACAAAACTGACAGTGGAACGATGCTTTTTTAGCAGTTAATTGTTAGAATAGGATTTGACCAAGAGGGGGTGAATTGGTCTAATATAAAAATCAGGCACTTTAAAAATCACAGAATTAAAAAGCAAAGTCACCGAGAGAGGAAGAAATATGAACGCAGAGATTTATACTATTTTGGTTTTCTTAACCTACGTCCAATCCTCAGAGCACCCCTGAGAATTGCAAATCCACTATCAACAAATGAACAAGGCTTCACAAGCCTGTACAATCTGGGAATTCACTCCCCCTTTCACTTCTTACTAAAACAGAGTCTCACACTCTCTGTTTCTATCTCACTTTCAGCCCAGTTTACTCAAGGCCTTGTCCTTGAGTTTCTTACAACTTTACAGAGTATTTTGGCCTCAGAAATCTCTCTCAAAAGAATTAATGAAAGATTACAGAGAATGTAGTAAATGCGGCTTTTTAATGCTCAGAATATTTGTTCTCACTTCTTCTCTGTATTGAATGCTTCTCCTTTTATAGCTGAGAGTTTCTTCAATGTCCGTTAAACTCCATTTAATAGCCGTTACTCTCAACATCAACCATTTGGATTCTCTATTAATGGCATTTAATGCTACTGATGTAGACGACGGCAAATGTTGCAGAAGAACGTTGAAGCCTCCGTGCCTCGGATTTGTGCTTCTTTCTTCATTAAATGTTTCAAGCTTCTGCATTTATGAGAGTAGTTAATATTCAAAAATTTCGTTACACAGATAAGGAAAGTAGGTGTATAGCATAGGTTGAGAGTGTCAGACATCAAGCTATCAGAGTAGCAATGCTCGAGCATAACTTTCTCAATGCTCGAGTGTTGTTTGAAAATTTTCAAAAGAAGTACTTTGACTTGCTACTCGAGTGATGCATAAAAGTGTTTAAAAAGAATCAAATACTCGAGTAAGAAATCTCAGTGCTTGAGTATTGATAATGCTTCCAATGATTACTCGAGTATTCTGTGCCAGTGTTGGAATATAAGTTTTGACAAATCTTATTACTCGAGTGCTAGATTATGATACTCGAGTGTTATAAATGCTGGAAGTGAATGCTGGAGCATTATCAGTGAATATTGGTGAACAGTGAAAATTTTCAGCCCGATGCTCGAGCATTGAAAGTTAGTGCTCGAGTGTTGACAGTGCTGGCAGTCAATGCTTGCAGTGTTGCTCATTTAGTAAGAGAAATAAGGCTGTGCGGTCTGGTTTACCTAAGATGGATGTACCATTTTAAACGTATCATGAAGGTTTTAAAAGGTTATTCAAAAAATCCTTATCGACCTGAAGCATCTATTGTGGAAAGATATGTAGTGGAAGAGGCTATGAACTTTTGCAATAATTATCTATCTGGGTTAAGTGCACAATCACGGCATGAAGAAGGCGCAAGCAAGGGAACACGAGGTTTAAAAGTGAAGAGTATGCCTTGTGAAGAAGTGTTACAAGCACACATATATATCTTGAATAATATGGAAGAAATTCAACCTTATTTCGATGAACATAAACAAGTGTTAAAGAAGATGCATCCTAAAAAGAATGACATGCAGATAGCGAATGAACAGAATAAGACATTCATAGGATGGTTGAAGGAAAGGGTTACATCGATGCTTCTGAGATGACCAAATGGTTAGCATAAATGGGTATTCATTCTACACAAAGGTTCAAGACGACAAAAGTACAGTGCAAAATAGTGGGTTGATGGTTGTAGATAAAGCCATGCATTTTTCAAGTTTGAAAGACAAGAACCCTATATTGGTATCTATGACTTACTATGGAGTTATTGAAGAAATTTGGGAGATGGCCTACAACAAGTTCAAATTTCCTTTATTTAAGTGTATGTAGGTTAACAATAATGCTGTTGTAGTCGACCAACAATTTGGATTTACCTCAGTTGATCTTGCAAGAGTTGGTATGTCACAGACCCTTCAAATAAAAAAATGTCGATTGTACTTCAAAGTAAAAAACAAAAGGATGGTGATCCAACCTTTAACCTGGACGATACACCCCCTTTTACTATAAATCCGCCTAGACCACGTGAAGCGAAAATGGTTGATGATAATCACTATGCTGTAAGATAAGATCACTGTGAAGGAATATGGGAAAATAAATAAAGTAAGGAGTTAATTACAATATGAGTTATAGTATTGTTTGTTATATGTTTTTATGAGTTATAGTATTGTGTGTTATATGTTTTTACTTTAGTTTACTTTATTAATTAATGCTGACTGCAATTTATTTATATCTGCCATTGATTTCTTAACAGAAATATGGCGAATTTTGATAAGTCACACAGTGATGGACACGTAGATGAAAACCCAATGGTGGTGAAAAATGTTAGGGGATGTACAACTATGGCCTCCTTAACTGCACGTCGCCGCCAACGACATGAGAAGGTGCATGTAGAATTCGATGCTGCTATGAATCCTACCGATGATGACCAAGATCGATTTATAAGCTATTTAAGGGATTTGGCATAGAGTAGAGTTAGCATGCTGTACCATGGATGGCGGTTTGTTCCACAAGAAACACGGGATATGATATGGCAAGAAATTTTGGTATATAACTTTCAACACCACTTCATTTATGTCTCTATTTCAATTTATTCAAATTTCATTAGACAATGTTGCACTTTGCAGCAAACCTATGATGTTCCAGATACTAAGGAAATGAAGAAGCATTGGATAGGGCTTGTTCGCATTCAGTAGAAAGACTTCATGAACAAGCTGTCACGATATTATGTTCGGGGGTTAAAGAAAGATGAAGACCCATGTCAGAAATATCCGTTTCTGTCCCCCGAAGATTGGAGGCTGTTTATGGTGTAACGGAAAGACCCACAATTTCAGGTAACATCCTTTAGTTATCTACATTTTGTTGCTAACACTGACTATGATTTCCCTCTTATGCATTAATAGGAATTAAGTGAAGCCAACAAGCAGAAGGGTGCTGCAAACATCTATCCGCATTATTTGTCTAGTGGCGGATACAGAAAGCTTCAGCAAAAGATTATGGAGGAGGAGCAACAAAGATTAGACGAGCCAATCACCTCAGATCCCGCCGTTGTCATCCAAGCCCCTGCTCCTCCTCCATGTCACAAAAAATGGAAAGCTGCGAGGATGAAAGGTGGGAAGTACATCAATGAAGCAGTTGCTGAGGTGGCTGGAAGGATTGTAAGTGCTAACATATAATAATCATATGTGATTGTTTGTCTTGGGTTTATTAATACCTCACTTATGACATATTATACGATGCAGGATAACCTTACACAGCAGACCAGCCAAGGGCTTTCACTCAAAGTGGGAGGATGGACTTGTTGCTATCACTGACTATGATTTCCCTATTATGCCTTAATAGGAATTAAGTGAAGCCAACAAACAGAAAGGTGCTGCAAACATCTATCCGCATTATTTGTCTAGTGGCAGATACAAAAAGCTTCAGCTAAAGATGATGGAGGAGGAGCAACAAAGATTAGAGGAGGCAATCGCCTCAGATCCCGCGGTTGTCATCCAAGCCCCTGCTCCTCCTCCACGTCACAAAAAATGGAAAGCAGTGAGGATGAAAGGTGGGAAGTACATCAATGAAGCAGTTACTGAGGTGGCTGGAAGGAATGTAAGTGCTGACATATAATATTCACATGTGATTGTTTATTTTGGGTTTATTAGTACCTCACTTATGACATATTATACAATGCAAGATGACCTTACACAGCAGACCAGCCAAGGGTTTTCACTCAAAGTGAGAGGATGAACATCTTAGTGTCGGCGATTGGAAGGCTAGATTATCCAGGCCAATTTCGAGGGGAGTCAAGGGGAACGGGTCTAGGAAAATATTTTGGACAACTATCTTAACAGTCTACTGAAGCTCAGATTCAATCTAGAGTAGCTAAGATGCAGCAATCACTCCGAGCTGAGTTTGACGCTCAACGCCATATGCAAAACCAGATGATGAAAAATCTACGTAAGGAGATGAGAACTGAGATGATGGATGAGTTGGGAGTTGAGATGAGAGCTCAGTTGAGAGCTAAGATAAGAGCTCTCCTGAAATCGGGGAAGCTGATTGATGAACTAAAAAATATCGAGTCCCCTCCAGTAGCAAAGATAGCAATCATCCGTTTGAGACATAGTACTGGGTGACCCTTCCCCTAGTTCCCCTGCAGAAGAAGTTAGAGAGGATTGTACTCTCTACCTGGATGAGCTAATACGTGCCGTTGCCCATACTTATTTCTACAGGTAAGCTACTACGCACCATTTTATGCCAATTCCAGATAGCTTGACTCGCGTATCGGTGACACGTATTGAAGATGGTGAGGAAGGCTCCGATGTCCAAATCCCTGATCGAGAGGTGCTCCATTTAGGCCAATCCAAGGGTTGCTTCATTCTTTGGCCAAAAAATCTCATTTCTACACCTACAACACCTCATGAGGTAGTAGTCACCTTATAATCTTAATTTTTTTCGACATTATATTTATAATCTGTATTCTCAACTTTACTAGGACCCAGAAGAAGTTGCAAAATTCCCATCCTTGTCACGGCTGTAGCAGCTACGAGAAAAATTTACACCCGTGACCATGCAAATGGTTGATGGGATTGTTGGTCATGGTCTAACGTATGAATTCGTTATCAACAAAGATGATGTGAAACAATTCCTATCTCTGGATGACCTCGATATAGCATGGCTTCAGTTTGCTAACTTGTAAGTTTTTTATATTCCTATCTTCATTTGATGATATCGACTTTTAATCCAAAGCCGTGTTACCTATATTAACTATTTCCTTTATTATTTAACTCTTTAATAGGACATTTCATAGTATTTATGTTAACTTTTCTAGAGGTGATATGTATGGATTTTTATGTCCTGCGAATACAACAAAGAGTTTCAATTCTCTAGAAAATAGGGTGCATTATGTTGGGAGCACACTAAGAGCAGACATTAATCTAAAGCTGTGTTACCTAGCTCCAATAATTGAAATGTATGGAATTATAGTTACCCCTTTAACACATTTAGCCTAATTGGTAATAATTAACTTGTTTTGCTAATTTCATTTTCATTTATGTGTTGTTGTAGCCATCATTGGAGTCTCTGTGTTGTCTGCCCCCTCGTGAATACTGTGTACTGGTTTAATCCGTTGTCTGGCAGAAAGGCAGGGAGCGAGCAAAAATACGTCTTTGATACGTAAGTTTTTCCATTTGTAAATTATTGTTTTTAATTATGTTTAAATATTTTTTTTTCATATATAACTATTGTCAATTTAATCGCAGCATACTCAAGATATACCGAATTATGGGCGGTACATGTGAAGGTAGAAATAAAAGCATAAAGTGGTCTTATCCAAAAGTAAGTACTTTGACTTTAAGTTCTTTCATTGAAACTTGTTTTGTCCCTTGATACGTTTTGACAATTTGTTTTTTATCTCTAGTGCCCTCGACAATCAGGCAATACTGAGTGCGCGTATTATGTCATCAGTTACATGTATAGTATCATTCAGAGCGGATTGACTAGAGATTTAGAAGAGGTAATAATATGTAATCTATCAAATATTGATGAGTTTATCATTTAGTTTGATGAATTTGAATTATTCTAATAATTGTTATTATATTTGTAGATTTTTTATAATGACGAACTTACTCAGCTGGTGACATTGATTTAATCAGAGATTTGTTGGCTAAACGTCTTCTTGACTTGTAAATAATCATTATTTCTTCAAGGTATCTACTTTTATAGGGTTAGATTGATGAATTGTGTTTCTCTCCCATAAATGTAAAACGATCTTTGCTCATTCTATATACGTCTAACTCTTGATAAATTTTGCGTTTCTCCCATAAATATACAATGATATTTGCTTATAACCATGATATGTGTTTATTATGTCTAGGCTTGATCTGGTGTATAAAATAGAACTGTAAACTGAATCAGGTGTAGTTAAGAGGGTTAAATAAAATTGCATAGAATTTTTTTCAAAAAAAATATACATACGACGCCCTATATAGTGGTATAGGGCGCCATAGGTTATTTAGGGTGCTGTGGGGTTATCTTACGGCGCCCTACATTATAATATAGGGCGCCGTATAGTATACCCTATGGCGCCCTATATTATAATGTAGGGCGCCGTAGGTCTATCCTACGGTGCCTTTAGCAATATAAGGCGCCGTAGGCCATAACTTTCTACTCCCCTCACATATACACCCCCAAAAAAGGCGCCAATTAGGTTAAAAATAGGGCGTAAAAGTACCTTTTGTAGTAGTGCATTGACGTTGTATACGGTAAACCGTCTCGCATATTGGAGGGGGCTAATGGCAAGAGTTGTCAAAATCAACTAGGTGGGGGTTGTTGTCATTGCGCATTCGATGTGCAAACCAACTTGGGAATTCTCTATGTACCTTTCTATCAACCTCAACAAACGTTTGTGCCCTAATACGTAGTTATGCTTGACATAACTTCTGAACTTTCTGACATAATTAAACATATATATATATATATTAAATTAATAAGATCATATGTTGGTAAACATACATTAAATTAATAAGATAATAGGTTGGTACTGATACTCACTGAATGAAAGGATCTACTTGACTGCAGTTGATGAGTACATGTCGGTGTGCGTGAAGCATCTCCTTAGGAGTGAGGTTAAAGTATTGATGTCCTCCAACTACTCTTCCAACTGGAGGGAACAAACTGGCTACCGATGTTGAGGGACTAACATCAGGGCAATCATCAAAATGAGGACGACGGTTGAAAGATGTCTCGAGGTCATCAAAGTACCGTGAACAAAAGTTTAGGACCTCATCCCCTATATAGCATTCTGCTATTGAACCCTCTGGCCATGCCTTATTCCTGATATATGACTTCAATTTCCCTAAAAACCTATAATAAGTTAAAACAGTAAGATAAATCAGTAAATTGGTTATATATATGTAAATAATGTGTGTGAGTACTTTTCAATGGGATACATCCAATGATATTGAACTGGCCCTCCGAGTTTTGCTCCTGGACAAGGTATACGGTGAGGTGCACCATGACGGTGAAAATGAAGGAGGGAAGATCATTTCAGATGGCACAATGTGAGAATTATTTGCTGCTGCAGTTGATCTAACTCCTCAGTGATAAGAACCTTTGCACACAACTTTCTAAAGAATGAACAGAGCTCTACCAACACCGTTGACACTTTTAGAGGCAATGTGTTTTTAAGTGCCAATGGTAGTAATTGTTGCATAATGACATGGGAGTCATGACTCTTTAATCTAGATACCTTCTGAGACTGCAAATCGATGCACCTTGAAATGTTGCTTGAATATCCATCAGGAACCCTAATTTTCTTCAACGTCGAGTGAAATATATCCTTATTCGGTTTCGTTAAGGTGAATTTTGCTGGTTGAAACTTGTCATTGTCGTCTGGCCAAGCATCTTGATGAATTCCCATGGATTGTAAATCCTTCCTGGCTCATAGATGATCTTTGAACTTCCCAATTTCGTTCAACAAAGTGTACAGAACATTATCGCACACATTCTTTTCAATGTGTATAACATCAAGACTGTGACGTAACATATTAGTCTTCCAATAAGGAAGAGTAAGAAATATACTCCTCTTCCATCATTGTTGAACCATGTCAACCTCTAAAGTACTACATGGTCTCCTTTCGCCTCATTCTGAATAATCATTTTTTCCAAACTCAAAATTGACTCAAAATATCGGAACCACTTAACATGGCAAGTGGTCCTTCTTCTTTCAAGTGTTCCATCAAAACGATTTCTTTGCAACCTGAATCTATGCTTGCCATCAAGAAATCGATGATGTTCGATAAAGCACCACTTCCGACTGTGTGGTAGGCGTAATGGCTCCGCGTCAAAGTTACACAGGGACAAGCGAGGCCAGTATGCACGTTCCATCCAAATAAAGTTCCAAGACCCGGAAAGTCACTTATCGTACACATCAAAGCCGCACGCAATTTGAACAGCTCCTTATCATGTGCATTATATGTCTCAACCCCATCATTCCATAATTCAACCAACTCCTTCATCAAGGGTTGCAGGTACACATCAATATCGTTGCCTAGTGCTTTCTTTCTTGGGATGATCATAGACAAAATGAATGAGTTCTTCTTAATGCACATCCACAGGCCAAATACTATAACTTGTGCTTAGGTTCCTGAAAGGATTGAATCCGTCAGTAGCCAAAGCAAGGCATATGTTTCTCGGATCCGCCGCAAAATCTGGAAATTCTTTATCAAACCCCTTCTAAGCCTCGGAATCCCACTGATATCTTAACTTACCATCGGGATTCAGTTCAACAGCATGACACCTCATGTGCTCAGCAATTTTAGACGAGAAATACAATCTCTGAAGTCACGGCTTCAAAGGAAAGTACCGAAGAATCATTACATGTTTCTTCTTCTTATTCTTCCCCTTCCCGTTGGGCTTGTATCTCGAGGTGTTACACTGCTTGCAAAATTTCTCTATCCACATCCCCAATAAAGCGTGCAATCATTTGGACACGAATGGATTTTTTCATACTTCAAACCCTATTTAGTGATAATCTTCTTTGTATCATAAAAAGATTCTGGGATTGATGCTTCAGCAACAATTCTAATATCATCGACATTCGCTTATCAAATATACCACATAAACACTTAATGTGATACAATTTAATTAAAAAAGATAATTTAGGGTACTTTCCACACCCATGATATAGAGCTTTGTCAGCTTCTTCCATGAGCTCAAAGAAAGTACGAGCTTCCACGTTCCTTATGTACTGAGGTTTCGGACCTTGCACTTCATCTGTGACTACATTATCATGAACACCAAAAGCATCACGAAGTGCATCATGGATGGGGTCAACTCGATCCTCTTCCACTCCTATTTGCGAGAATGCAGGAGAACACTCTCTTAAGACATCACCAGTTTCTAAATGATATACCCAGTTTTTGAAACTTTGAGGGAACGGCTTAACAATCAAGTGTTCCCTGACAACATCTTTAACATGCCATTTTTTGAAATTACATTTAGAGCAAGGACATGGAATCTTACCATTAATCTTGTCATATCTATCAGCAAAATCCAGGAAACTGTTTAATCCAGCCAAATATCGAGCGGACGTGTGAGGAAACATGATCCATGACTTATCCATTGTATGAGACTTGAGCGCAACATCACCAAGAATTAGAAAGTGTGATCAGAGACAGAAATTAGAGGAAGAATGGAGAATTTGGCAAGAAATCTCCTTCTGAAAAGTTTAAATGCGTGTTAGTCAACGATCACATATTTGCAGCGGTTATAAATTGCTGCAAGTTCTGAGACAAATGCATGACCGTTGGGATTAGTAGCGGTTCTAAACCACTGCTAATAAAAGTCGACCGTTGAATATTGTAGCAGTTTAGTAACCACTACAAAATAAGAGGGAAATTTTGAAATTTCAACTTTGCAGCGGTTTATAACCGTTGCTATTTGGTTGACCATTGAAAATTGTAACGTTAAATAATAACTACAAAATAAGAGGGAAATTTTGAAATTTCAACTTTGTAGCGGTTTATAACCGCAGCTAATATTATTTTAGCAATAGTTTAAATTAGTATAAGAATTATTAAAAATTTAAATATTAAAAAATTTTCTTATTTCATTCGAAATCTAAATATTAGTAAAATTCGATTATAATTATTCAAAATTTAAATGTTAAAAAAATTTGTTATTTCATTCAAAATCTAAATATTAGTCAATAATTGATTATAATTATTTAATTAAAAATTTAAATGTTAAAAAAATTTGTTATTTCATTCAAAATTAAAATTTGTTAACTTTAATAATTTGTAAAATTATTTAATGATTTGTAAATACATTTTATTTTAATTTGTAAATGAATAAACAAAAATTAAAATTCAAATGAATAAAGTTCAATAATAAGACAAAATTTACAATAAATAAACAAAATTTGTATTAAAAAGAAAATAATACAAAAATTTCAATAAATAAACAAAATCATACAAAATCAACTGTCCATTGGGGGGCTGGGGATACTCGGGCTGGGGAGGTGGGGGTGGTGGAGGTACTAGGGGTGGGGCCATGGCTGGCAGCGGAGGTAACTCAGGTGGAGCATAACCAAGAAAGGTAGATTGGAATGCCAACTGCAGCATGACATTCGCAGCCTGCCTCCACATCTCCATCTGCTACTGCAATTGCGCCTGCATCAGCTCCTTCTACTGTTGCAACTGCACCTGCACGTCTCTATACATCTCTACAGGTGCGCTGTGAAACTGAGGCCTAGATGTAGTCTCCTGCGACACAGCAGCAAAGAAGGAAGTCCCTGCTTCATAGGATCGATCCTCATAGACAAGGGACCTTGGGAGTCGGTCGGGGTGCCTGTCACACCCGTCCATGGCGACGCTCAATGAGGTAGTGATGTCTACAGCTGACCCTTGGGACTCCTCAGCTCAGCGTCGGTACGCTGAATACGACTCTGTACTCGAAAAAATTAAATCAAAATATTAAAAATTAAAAATATCTATAAATATTATAATTATCTAATTA